>OVAN01000017.1:35477-146868 GCA_900406275.1 Anastatica hierochuntica
CGGTGGTGAGCTTTTCCCTAACCAAGGATTTTATCTCAAAGTCTCTGATTCATCTCACGCTACTTACGTTTCTTTACCTGATGAACACGATGATTTGATTCTTAGTGATAAGATCCAATTAGGTCAGTTTATTCATGTCGATAGAGTTGAATCTTCTTCGCCTGTTCCGATTCTTCATGGTGTTAGACCTGTTCCTGGTAGGCATCCTTGTGTTGGTACTCCTGAAGATATTGTAGCTACTCACTCACTTGGGTTCCTTAGTGATGGGAAAGTTAGTGGTAGTAGTGATAATGGTTCGAAACCGAAAGAGAGAGTTAAGGTAAGTTCTAAAGGAGGAGCTGTTGCTAATGGGAGTGGAAGTGAGGTTGAAAGAAGTGTAGCTAATAGGGTGAGTGTTAGTGTGTCTAAGGATGAATCTTCGGAGAGTAAAAAGCCGTCTGGTTTGTTTCGAGCTAAATCGAGCTTGAAGTTGGATGTAAAGAAAGATTCCTTGGGGAAGCTCAAGACTTCTTCGGGTTCAAAGTCGATTCCTTCTTCGCCCACGAGTTGTTATTCGTTGCCTACTTCTTTTGCAAAGTTTGCAAATGGGGTTAAGCAGCAGCAGCAGGTGAAGCCGAAGATATTGGAGAAAGGCTCTCCTAGAATGGGGTTGTCAGATAAAGGGCGGTCTGTTCTCAAAGCGGAGAGTCCAAGTGTCGGGAAAAAGCTTCCCATGATTAAGAATTTCGTGCAGGGGATCGAGTATGGAGCTAAGGCGTTAAGGAAAAGCTGGGAAGGGAATTTAGATATCAGGAGTTCAGATAGTGCAAGACTGAAGCTTGCCAAACGTGATTTAACCCCTGATTCTCGGAGTTTAACTGTAAGTATTTGTACACATTTTGTCATCTGTAACTTCATGGAATGATATTAGTTCCTTCCATGTTCAGCTTTCTGAATATAGCTTGTGTAATTTTGGTTTCTAGGCTCCACGGAAAAGCACATCAAGTGAGAAGTTGCCAACTAAACAGGAAAGGGCTAATATATTTGCAAGATCTTCAAAGGAGCACAATAAAGTTCAGTCAACCAAGAAAGTGGAGACATCCGGAATATTGGAAACCAAAGAGAAAACGAGTAAGCCTAAATCTAAATCCATTGAGAAAAAATCTACGTCAGAGAACGGATTGCCTGGGAATTTGGTCAAAGTCCCTGTTAATGGTAAAAGGTTAGCGGCTGGCAATATCCAGTGGAGTTCACTGCCTTCGTCTCTTTCGAGGCTAGGACAGGTATGTGCTTGGCTATTCTTGGAGGCTCATGTCGTATGTGCTTGCTTCATGAATAGGTTTTGCTGATATCGATATTTGCAGGAAGTCTTGAGGCATAGAGATGCTGCTCAACTGGTCGCAATAGAGGCCATGCAAGAAGCCTCTGCTTCTGAGAGCTTACTCCAATGCCTCGTGTACGTAATCTCTAACAAGTTATTAATTGGAAATTGTTTAAGATGCGTGAAGGACAACTCCATATATGTTTTTTGTCTCTGAATTTAGTTTTTACTGCCTCTGTTGTGTCTAAACTTTATTCTGCTTCTTGATTTTGTAGTATGTATAACGATCTTATGTCAACGGCCAAGGAAGATGATCCATTGCCAGTCGTTGAGCAGTTCTTGAAGCTCCATTCCGGTTTGAAGAACGTTCAAGTAACAACCGAGTCATTGTCCAGATTAATTTCTTCGACATCTTCCCCAGAAAATGAAGAAAACAGATCCGAGGAAGCTTTAAAAGCGGCATCAGAAAAGCAGAAATTAGCAGCCTTGTGGGTTCAAGCTGCGCTAGTCACTAACTTATCGTCCTTCTCTGTCTACTCCAGCAAAACAGCCAAATCTGCTGCATCCAGGAGCAAACCTGTGATCATACTCGAGAACCCGGGTAATAATTCCTCTGGTAAACCCCGTGGGAATGTCCAAAACCGGCCAACGATTGGATCTAAACTCGTAGCACAAGGCATGATCCGTAAACACAGGGAGAACGGTAGCAGCCAAAAGGCCACCACGGCAGCAGCAGGATCAGAGTCTCCTCCGCTAAACTGGGTGAAAGGGAATGTTCTTAACGAGGCAACTGATCTAGCAGAGAAGTTGCAAATGGTTTCTCAAGATTGGTTTCTGGGTTTCGTGGAGAGGTTCTTGGACGCTGACGTGGTGGAGACGTCTTCGAATCTAAACCTTTCTGATAACGGGCAAATCGCGGGAATGCTCTCACAGCTAAAGAGTGTGAATGATTGGTTAGACGAAATAGGGTCGAAAGAGGATGGAGAAGGATTACAAGAAGTCTCAAAGGAAACAATAGATCGGTTACGAAAGAAGATCTACGAGTATCTTCTCACACATGTGGAGTCTGCAGCTGCAGCACTTGGTGGTAGCGGCGGATCTGTCTCGTCTCCTAGACCCAAACCAATCGAAACCAAAGCAAAGAGATGATAAAAATGGTGAAAACTTCTTTGTTTGTTATGTTGTATATACGAAAAAAAGCCGTGGCCGAAGTTCTTCTTCTGTACAATTCCGACATACTTAAGAAGCTTACCGACATGAAATGTCGGTATCTTTATTCATCTGGATAACTCCAGAGATCCTCTTGGTTCAAAAGATTTCAATATTGAGAAGTTGATTTGTTTTGTCTTCACTGTAATAACAGTAAAATACAAAGATAAACAAAGTTAAATTCGAACAAGACCTTTTGGTTCTGAGACTCTTTGAAATGCAAAGTAGATTTGTGACAATATCAGTATGAATCCGATAAAACTCCATAGGAAACAAAACCCATATGTCTACACTCGTTAAAATCATCAACTGCAGCCACACACGCGATGCGGGAGAAACAGAAAACGCGATAAAAGAAGCCGAAAGTTTGAGAAATCTACTTAGTCTTCTTCAAGATTGATGGAATCTTTGAACTTAGCATACAATACCTTCTTGAGGTCAGCCATTTTCGACACAACTATTGCCTTCTCTTCCTCGAGCTTTTCGAGGATTTTGCAGGTGGCTTCTTTCATCTCTTCTATCCTTGTTTCCACCTCTTCCCTCGGCACATGAGCAAACACTTCTCCGATCTGAAACCTCACCATCTCCTCATCAGCAAGGATCAATTCGTTCCCTGCATCCTCTAGATTATCGCACTTCTCCTGCATTATCGAAATTCCCCATCAAACTTTACAATTCACAATCACAAATGCTGTTTGATTCCTGTAATACTACAAAAGCACACAACTTATTGCAAAAATCACACTATGACATTGAAAGATCTTGCACACAACTCATGAGCCTCTCACTCTATGCGTTGGTTCGTTCGTTTACACGTTTTCGATCTTATTAGCTAAGTGTCGACGGCCTAAACGATGCGAATAGGAACCTAACTACCGATGAATTGAAACCCTAGAATCGCCGAGGAAAAAGCAGAAACAAGCTACGAAGATTAGTAAGAGAGTAGTGGAAGAACCTTGGCGAGTTTGATTTCGTCTTCGAGTTCATGGAATCTGTTGTTGAATCGGCTGAAAGTATTGATGTTCTGTTGATCTTCCCATGTCACCTCCATCTCAGATCCACTGCTGCTTCCCTACAAATCAAACGATTGTCAAACGAAGCAAAATCGCAAAATACTCGCGAGCGAGAGCGAGCGAGAGAGAGAGAGAGAGAGAGAGATGATTCTCTCTTACTTGCTGCTGCATTTTGTTCACCGACGGCGACGGACGACTTTTTTTCCCTTTGTGTTTGAGACAAAACTGAGAGCCACCGTGACTTTTAGCGGCGGAGTTAATGAGAGAGACGATCGATATATTATTATTTTTTTGGTTTGGTTCGGCAGATTATTTTTTGGTTTGGTTCAACATCGGTTTATCCTAAATGATTATACCAATCAATATAGTTAATTAAGAAAACTAATTATATTGCTATCGTATAAGTTAACTAAATTAATATTCGATCGATCAATAATTTTTTTATACCAATTTCTTTTGATAAATACCAAATTAAATTTTTGATCTAAACAATATCTCTATAAATCAACAATTCGCTAAATTAATAAAATATTTTCGTCAATTTATAGAAATTTAATTCGTAAAATAATAAAGATTTCATTCTCGTTTCTTTTATTTGCTTCGCTTCGATGAAAACTTATTTTTCTAAAATGTATTAATAACTTTTGGAATATATGTATTTTTTATTAGTCTAAAAAACAATTAAAAAAAAGTTTCTAAAACATAATGAGAGGGGTGAAATAAATCACAAAACTAAATCAAGAAAAATAGTTAGTTATTCTAACAGAAACCACATAGGTTTTGGTTTGTTTTTTGGATATTAAAACAAAGTTAGTTCCATAAGTAAATTTCTTAAACCCTTACTTTTAAAACAATACAAACAATAATAATTTTAATTTCCTCTGTTTATAAATATTCCACCACTAAATAATCACCAGAAAAAACCCTATTAGCTTTTCTGTACATACTTACATAAACTAAACCTAACAGAAAAAAAAAACTTCTTCTCCCTTTTATATACTTCCGAGAGAGAAAGATCTGTGAATTTCACAAATCTCGACCTAACTTGTACAAAAAGGCACAAATAAAAAACCTAACTTGTACAACAAGGTTTACAATGGTGAGAGTTGGTGAAGCATTGAGTGTATCAACTTCGTCTTCTTCTTCATCTCTCGAAGAGATTCAAAAGATACCATTGGATCCACCAATCACTAATGTCAAGAAACGTCTCTCTAAGCAACTCTCAATGTTGGAGACACGAAGAGACATGGCGTGGGAGCGTAGGCGTCGTCAGATGCTTCAAAACCTCGAAAAGAAACGGATAAACGAAGGAGGAGATCATGATTTAACCGACGAAGACTTGAGTGAGCTTAAAGGATCTATTGAGTTAGGGTTTGGTTTTAAAGAAGAGGAAGGCCAACAACTTACAACTACATTGCCTGCATTAGACCTTTACTTCGCTTTGAACCGACAGATTTCGCCGGTTTCTACCCCGGGAAGCGCTGGATCTTCTTCGTCTTCTGTATCTACTTCCCTTGGAGATCAATCCTCTTCTTTTAGTAGTCCTAGAAGTGACTCTGATGGTTTGAAACTTATGTCTCCAGGTAACTCTATCTTTCTCTTTTTATGTTTTCACACTTTCTAAAGGCAGATCCATTACCTTTTATAATCAAAAGTGTTGTTAAAAACTCGAAAAATATCTTACCTTGGTCTTCCTCGACTTACGTTGGGAGGGGTTGGCTCGCCAAAGGCGAATATCTTACCTGGTCTGACCCTGCCCTGAGGGGATTAGGGGCCACGGACTCTGAACCTCCTGATCGTCAAAAAAAAAAACCAACTAAGTGTTGGCCAGTTATAAAAGTCACTCTATTAAAAGAGGAGGTCACGGTACGATTGGAAAGGGTTGATATCTTACCGGTCTAATCTTTGGGGATTAGGGATCCACAAAAGAAAATAAACTTTAAAAAAAAACTTGATATTGAGGCAAACATCCGTTTAGGAGTTTCTTTATTACAAACTCTTAGATCTGTATTTATAGCCTCAACTCGGTTCTTAAATGGGTACCAAACGAATGTGGTCATTTGTTAGTGCAACAGAGATTTAAGTCACCTTCAGAAACAACGATACGTTATTACTTATACAACAACATATGTAATTTTTTAGTCAGATTTATTGAGATGGTGGTTTAATGTTTGTGTACATTATATAAATTTTCAGGAGATGATCCTCAACAAGTTAAAATGAGGTTGAGGCATTGGGCACAAGCTGTGGCATGTTCAGTGATACAATCTTACAATGAAGCAGAGAAGTGTGTGATGGATCTGCACAAACTTGGTTGAGGTTAAGAGAGATTAAGTGAAGTTTCAAAGAATGAAATTGAGATAAGATGCATGAAAGGTGTTACATGTTATTATTCTCAAAACTTTTATTTTAATATTCACCAAAGACAATAGAGATTAGTATTTTTTTAGATATAAGGTTTCTTTTTTTCATTTTAATTATCTTTGGTTAGATTTGTTCTCTCTAACAATGTCTTGTTATGGTAAATGATAAATGATTTTTTTATTAATCTAATTAATTTTTAAAAAAATCAAATGAGAACTTAAAACCAATCCCACATTCATTTTCTTCACTCAAATTTCTAGAAGAAACTTCATAAAAAAATGCAAAAACAAATACAAAGAAAGTGAAAATCCACCAAGAACTTATGAACATTAAACCCCAAAAAAGAAACAAAAACATTCTTGAATCTTGTAAAAGAAGATGCTGTACAGTTTCCTATAAGCTTTTTGTTCATCACTCTTGAATCTCCATTTTAGATTCCATTGCAATATCTTCTCCACAAATTTAACTAACATAACATAGAAACACAAAGACATAAGAGACATATACTCTATGATCTTGTGGAGTTTAAAGAGTATACCTTTGTGAAAGTTGTTTACAAAACATCATCTGTATGATCTTGTCTTCTTTTCATGCTGAGATTCCTCAAAGTTTGCAAATGAGAAGCGATCTCCTTGACGAATTCCACGCCTTCGTTCCCTTGACCGAGAGAATTCACAACAGTTTCTAAGAAGTATAAGTCTCCTTTCAGCCTTTCTACACTCTCATGTAGCTCAGAAACAGATTCTTCTGTTGCTAGATTATCGACATGAGCCTCGCCGTTTGCATCTGCTTGACCTCTGTTTTCAATCTTCTCCAAACAACTTGTGATGTATTGTCTCTCTTCATTGAACCCATTTAAACAATTCTGTATCTTGTTGTTCATATTTTCTTCAGCATCTAGCTTATACTTCTTCTGCGGTGTTTGTTCTCGGAAGTAATCAATCTCGGCTTCTAAATCTTGAATTAGTTTCTCTTTCTCAACAAGTAAATCATTCAGTTTCTGTATTGCTTCCATATCATACTCTGCTTGCTCTTCCATCATCCTCAAATTCTGCAATGCTTCCATTTGAAACGACGCTTTCTCTTCTTGCAACCTTGTAATCATAGCCATTGCTTGGTTAGTAGCAACCGCGGAAGCGCTTCTTTCTTCCTCCAACTCTTTGTATAAACCAGCCAGTAACTTCCTGTCATACTCAACCTGTCTTTTAAGCCTATCACTCTCACTTTCTCCTTCGATTTCGCTCACGGAAACTCCTTCCAACGATAAGTTACTCTCGTTCCTTTCGAGCATTCTCTTCTGAAGTATCAACTGCATATCAAGATCCATGTTCTTTATCTCCTGATCACTAGATATCTTGGGGCTTATATCTCTAGGCGACAAGAACTCTATCCCGCGAGAAGCTGATATTTGAGTAAGAAGTGCTTTAAGATCTTCGCTAACTCGAGAAGTATCTTTCTTCATCCATTTCTCCATCTCTCCTCCTCCTCCATTGCTTTCCTTGTTACCTTCATTGTGTACAATGACATTGTATGCATCCGCAAGATCGATTAACTCACCTTTCTGCATCCAAGACTCAACTGAACCGAGGTTTGTTTCCGCTGCCACCGACATTGAGTTGAATGAGGAAGATTCTGACTCTGTAACTGGTTCTGTTTGAGAAGTGACCGCGGCTTGTGGAGCCATTTCAGACACAGAAGAGACTGTAAGAGATGTCTCTTCCATTTCTTTCTTTTCCAATACACCTGACTTGTTAAAATTCATTTGCTTTATGAGAATTTCATAGCCGTAAACGAAAACACAGAGTCCTTAAATGTCAAATGGAAGTTAAAGAACTTACGGTTTTCGGTTAGATTTTCAGGAGTAGATTTTGGAGATGATACAACAATGTCTTGAGATTCCAGAGAGGTAACATCAGCTTTGTTTGTATGGCTCTCCTTCGACGTTTCAACCGAGGTTTCATTTGCTGTGAATGATTCAGGAACCTCATCAAGAGAAGTATCATGGAGAGACATAAGTTCGATTCCTTTTAGAACATCTTCAGGAGTTTCCGGAGCATCATTGAGGCAAATAAGCTCAGTCTCCTCCATAATATCATCTTTCCTCGTGTAGATTTCCTTCGACGTCTCACTAGAGACTTCATTTGTAGTGAATGATTCAGGAACTTCGCCAAGAGAAGTATCATGGAGAGTCATAAGTTCGATTCCCTTTAAAACATCTTCAGGAGTTTCATCAACATCATTGAGGCAAATAAGCTCTGTCTCTTCCATTAAAGCATCTGCAGGAACTTCTTTAAAATCTGGTCTTAAACAAGTATCCTGGAGCTGAATCAGATCGTCTTTAACCGCTGCAGAATGTTCCATGGCGCGTGATGTTACGAAAAGATTATCTAATGAAATGATCTCTTCTTCCTTCAACACCTTCTCTGATGTTTCAAGCACACCCTTAACTTGACTAAGCTCGGGAAATAAAGAATCGGTTCTCAAATCGATCTCTTGTAGCTCAACTTTATCCACCAGAGGCTGCAAATGTTGATCAAGGCTTAGTAGCTTGTCTGTAACCATATCATAAGGCAAGGTGATAGCAGCCGGAGGAGTCTCAAGATCCACGGTTTGAAACATATGATCCTTTTCTTTAACGAAAACGCCTTCATCTTCCGAAAATACAGCTTCTGATTCAGTATCTGAATGAATCTTTAGCTCACTGTACCCAACATGAGGCAAATGATTGAAACTAACACTTTTCTTCGGTGTAGATTGTTTCCCGGTTCTCACACTGCTAACCAAACGAATATTTGGCAGCGTTTCGGGTTTAGCCACCGGACTAGTAGAGGTTTGAGGCATCCAAAGTTGGTTACAACATGTACAATATCTCGGATTTGTACTTCGATCACTCTTCGATTCAAAGCAAGAAGAATCTTCACCCAATTTCCCAACCAACAATCTATAAGTTTCGGCATTGGACTTGTTCATTGTAGCGAAAGAGAATAAGCAAGTTTCACACATCCCGCGGACATCAACAAGCTTGCAATGAGCATGACAATAAACCAAAGAAGAGATCTCTGATTTGTGTTTAGAACAAATCTTGTCCCAATGAGATTTCTTCGAATGTGTACCGAGGATATGATCAAGCCTTGAGCACATTAGACATGGAGATCGAAGCTCGGAGTAATCTGCAAACCTCGTGATCACATAGGAGAATACAGAGTTCACAAAGAGCATCAACATTAGCAACCACTCATTAAAGGCTAATGCTAAAGCTCTAGTGAAACTCCTTGAACTCGTATGCGATTTCGATGGATACATTTGTCTAGTAGCCATCTTTCTCTTACTCTCATATATATATAAAGATCTAAGAATCAATCAAGACCGGTCTCAAATCTGCATCAATGAGATACAAAGTCATGAAAAAAGATTTCAGAATCAAGAACTCATACAGTTTCTTGAACACAATCAAACAAATGAATCTTGAAATGTGTAATCGTTGTCATGATTCGTTCGAAAACTAACAACTTTGATCAAGAACATCTCAAAGAACATAAAGTTGACCAAAAACAGAATCAAGAATACATAAAGACTTACAAAGTTTTACTTTTTTGTTCTCAAGTAGAAAGAAAGATCAAAGCAGCAAATTGAAACAAAAACTTAAAGTTCTTATAAAGATTTTATTAATCAATTACTCTATAAGATCAAAATGTTTGTCACAAAAATAGAAAAAAAAAAGAAAGAGATCTAAAAGAATAATTGACAACTCAACTTACAAAATTTCTTCTTTTTTTATTTGTTTTGTGATAAGTAGAAACCAAAATTAGAATGAATAAATCACAAAGCTAGCTTTAGAAAAAAAAAAAAAAAAACAGATCAATCTTTAGAATCAAGAACTACAAAAAATTTATATGAATATAACCAAAAATAAACTTGGTTTTGTATAAAAGAATCAAACCTTATGAATTCATGAGGATCACTTGAATCATTTGAAGTATTTTTTCTTTGGATCAAAGTTGAAATTACAGAGTTGAAGGTAAAGTATTTGAGAGAGACTTCCTCAGAAAACATTGATGCCATTTTTATATATAAAAAAAACTCAAAAGCCAAAACCATACAATAGAACCAGCAAGGACTGCACGTAGTCTTCACAATAAACCAAGAAATATTAAATAAACAAATAAATATTATATTATTCTTTCTTGAAAAAAAAAACATTAAATGAGATCTATTTGATCCACCAAACCAAAAGGAAAATAAAAGATAAAACATAGTGGAAAACAGATTATAAATAAGCTTTTTAAAAAAAAAAAAATATATATATATATATATATATTTGACACGGATGGATTGACAAGGTCCGATCCATAGTCAAACGACACGGGATATCGCGAGTAGAATCGAACTCCAGACGCCTGAGTACTCAGCACTCGGGCTTTTGCCAGTAGACCAAATGAGTCTCGGCATATATATATATATATATATATATATATATATATATATTTGCTACTTTTTCTTATAAATAAATATATTGCTTTAAGAAAAAATACATGAATAAGTTGCTTTTAGAAGTAGCAAATATTTGCTACTTTTTCTTATAAATAAATATATTATATCATATGTATATTGTTCTAAATATTTTGTAACGAATAATTATAAAATGTTAGGCAAAGATTGAAAGTGAAGATGTAGAGACGGACAGGGACAAGAGAGTCGGCTACTGATTTGGAAAAATGGCTGCCGAAAGTTGTTCTTCGGAAAGAAAAAAAAAAGTTGTGTGGAAACAAATATTTTTCTTATTATTACTTTTTTATTAGGCTATTTTGATGAATATAGTATAAATATTTCTAATATCAACTATCCAAAATTTAAGTTTAATAAACTAAGTTGTTATTTTATAAATTTATTACAAAATAAAATTAAGCATCCTTTTTAACCTTTTTGGATTCTATTAGGAGACATGCAAGATAAAATATTCGTCTTTTACCTAAATTATCTTGAGTTTATGTATATTTCTAAATCGAAAAAAAGTTATACATAAATAATTCAGTCTCTAATATTGTAAAAGTTCATAGTCTCACAAATTTCATGACCGGTCTCGATTATTATTTTAGTGTTTGACTGATTTTCGTATTCAATTTTAGGAACTATTAGCGATTGATTTAACCAAAAATTTAAATTTATTATGTGGTTATTTTTTATTCTTTCTTCTTCCATTTTGCTTATTTTTGACTTGCATTTGATTGTTAATTTTAAATATTAAGCAATATTGCAATTAGCAGCCAAGAACAATAGCTTTATTTGCTTTTTGTCCACCGTCCAATTCTAACATTACGTAGAGTGTGACATTAATGTAGACAAATTTCTAGTTGGTGGGTCTATCATTTACTTAAGATCAATCTTATATTTTATTTGACAAAACAAACTATTATAAGGGCCATGAATGATTATATTTGTATTAAATTCGTTTTGCATGATGAAGAAAATTATGTAATTAAACAAAATGTTAAACTATTTTAGGGAAGTAATGCTAAAAATTCTCAAGACATTTGAGAGAAGAAATTGATTACCATATAGCTATTTTCAGAGGATTGTCATTGTTAATTACGTGTGGATTCTTCCTCTCTTTCATAATTAAGCATGGAGGACCTACGTACATTTATCAATTCATTATTGTTTTGTAATTTCTTATAAAAAATATAAATATATCACACATTCTTGTGTATGATGGTAGATTAGCTAGATTCCAAAACTAAATTATTTGAATAATGGTTATATACTTTTGATTCTGAAGATGACTTAAATCTCATCTGGCTATAGGAAAATTATGTTTTATTCGGACGTTTCATTCAGATGAAGTAAGACGATATCTTAATCGAGTGTAGCAAAATTAGATCATGTCTGGACTCCACGTATGGTTGAAGAAAGACGACATCTTAACTGGATATAGGAAGATTTGGTCGCGACCGGGTTTAGGAAGTCGGTTATTTTGAAGTATAAATATGAGTGGTAAACTTTGTAATTTATTCATACATACAATCAATTAATACAATCAATAAAGAAAACCTTAACACCAATGCTCACCTCAATCTTATCGTTATCATATGATTTCTCTCTACGTTTTTAAGCTTTCTTCTAGGTTAAACTCGCTCTTATCATAACATATTATATACATATAATATATATGTAAGTATTAAAGTGAATTTTATTAATCTATATAATCAACTAGTAACAACTTTTACACAACTTATGCAGTGAGCATTTTAACTACATATATCTTATAGAAATCAGAAAACATATTATACGATATATTATGTCTTCTGGTTTCTTTATTTTGTATATATAAAAATTAGTAGTCTCATTAATAAGATTCACAAGGAAAATGTAAAAAAGGATAATAATTAAATTAAAGCATATTAGAGAGATCCATGGAGTGATGACTCATGTCCTCCATTTGAACCCCATTACTTGTTTCCTCCAAAAGCCATCTCTCAATAAATGTCAATGGTGGTGTACCATTATGATCATCATCACCATCACCATCTCCATCTCCTTGAACATCATTATGATCAACGTTGTTATTCTCTCCATGATCATCAACATTGATTCTTTTGCTATGACCCTCTTCTTGTATCTCCTCGTATGGATACTGATCATGATGATCAATGAGATTGTTCGTACGTTTAAGTTCCAAGAACTTAGCTTGATCATGATCACTACTCTTTGGAGATGCTCTCATCCAACCTTCAAGGAGTCGAGATATGTTTTCAGTGCTTGAAGCA
This sequence comes from Anastatica hierochuntica, assembly GCA_900406275.1. Lineage (NCBI taxonomy): Eukaryota > Viridiplantae > Streptophyta > Magnoliopsida > Brassicales > Brassicaceae > Anastatica > Anastatica hierochuntica. The sequence continues at coordinate 48,128 of OVAN01000017.1, forward strand.
TAAGTAGTAGATCTTTGGTTAATGGTGTTTCTTGTAGCTAAATTTTGCAACATCATGTTTTCTGAAATGCTTCTCTCTTCTTCACTTTCGGATTTGTTAAGCTTCTTCTTCAAATGCGTGTTCCAATAGTTCTTGATATCATTATCTGTTCTTTGTGGTAGATATGAAGCTATAGAAGCCCATCTTAAGATTTCAACCACATGCAAAACATATATATATTTTTAGGGTTTATATATATCATCAAGATTATAAAATATGAAGATATATAAATCATTTTATTGTGTTATGATATTACTTGTTACCCAATAAGGCTTGTAAGTGAATGATCATTCCTTCTTCATGAGGAGTAAAGTTTCCGCGTTTGATTCCAGGTCTAAGGTAATTTGTCCATCTCAGTCTACAACTTTTGCTACATCTCAATAACCCTTTAAAAACCGCGAAAATATACAAACATTAACATAAGAAAACAAATAAAAAGAACACAACAACACAAAGTTTATAACAATAAAGAACCAGTGTTGGTGGGAACAGATCTCCAGTTTCCAGGACCATGTTCATGGATGTAAGAAACAAGAATGATATCTTCTTCAGGAGTCCATGGTCCTTTCTTGATTCCTATCTTGTCACAACATGGAGGCCTCCCCATCTTACTCTCTCTCTCTCTCTCTCTCTCTCTTTGTCTAGATCTCTATAAAACTTTGGTTATGTTATATCTTTTATAGATGTGTGAATATGTATATATATAACATAAAATGAATTAAATGCAATATGTGTATGTATGTATGTGAAATTAAATTTGGGTGACTTAAAGAGGAGGGAAGAACTTTTAATCTAGCTTTTTTTTTCTTGACATCATCTTTTGGATCTACCAAAGCTCACGAGTCACTCTTGCCTTTACCATTAACTATTTTTTGCTTAGTGAATTAACAAAGATAGTTTTGATCTCCATAACAAAAATGTATATCCCTCCTATGAAAACGTTACTAAATTATTTAGTAAATGATATACCAAATTTATTTATAATCGAAAGATTACCATAAAAGGAACCCTTTAAACATATACGTAGGTGAATACATAATGTGTCGATAAAAAAATATTGCTAAATTTGGTGCTCTTGTTGGTAATTTAACTAAGAACGTTGCGGATTTGATGGAGGACTTGTGTATAGATTATGTTGTAAGCATACAACAATACATACTGATCGTGAAATATCGCGAGTTAAATCTAAAGAGAAGCTAAAATTGCAGAGAAAAAAACTAATGGTGGCAAACACCCTTTAGGGTTTTTTTTTATTAATCGTGTAAATAATAATTACAAAACCATAACACCGGTAATACCTCAAAAAACCGACTTTCTAAACCGCATTTACTTTGGACTTTAAGCCTATTAAAAAACCGTACATTGACGAAATGAATGCGGAAACTTACTAATACATAAAAGATATAAGCCACTTTGATATAACAAAGAAAATGTATATTGATAGTCAATTCATAAATGGAACTTGAGATTTTGCCATAATACTTGTAATGGTGTGTAAGAAAATGATCAATACGAAGTGTGGAGGAAACAAAAAAAATTTTCATTTGTTTTCTCCATGATTAAAGGTAATCAAATCATTTACTTCAACTTAGACATCCTCAATGTTAAAAGAGTTGAGAGCAAAATTAAATCACACAACTTTGAGTTTAAAGATATACAAAAAATACATTTTGGTTGCCTCTCTGGACCCATGTCTTTTTTTTGTACATGTATCACGCATCTCTCGTTACCTCGTTATCTTCACAATTTACATATATCATACGCCAAGATGTGAAAAGAGCCAAATAGGGATGGACATAAAGTATAAACCAAACTAATATGAATCCGAAAACCAAAACTAACATTATGAATTTTTATATATAGTTAAATAAATTTTATTATCGTCTTAAATTATACCCCTCCATTTAAAAAAATGAAAATTTTGGAAAAAAAATTATTTCACGAAGATAAATTTTTTAGATTCTATATACATATTTTGTGATTATAAATCGTTATATATTATAATATATGTGAAAATTCCAAAACTTCCATCCTAGTGAAATGAAAAGAATATTTATCAAAAACTAAAATTGATGGAACCAAATCTGAACCGATCCAAACTGAATGTTAAACCAAACCGATCCCAAGAAATATATATGTATTCTCTAAAAATTAAATAAACCCCAAAATTCAAAGTAATAAATAATTATTAGATTTTACCTAATTAATTTATAATTAACAAAGTTTTTTTATTTATCTCTTGTACAAGTATCATGACGAGTGGACATATACATTTTGGATTCATAAGTTATTGCATGTGTTATATTTTTTAATGTTTAACAAATCAAAATTTCAAAATACACACTGAAATACTAGTATTTGAATTTTATCTTCAAAACACTTATAAAACCTCTCAAATCTAATTTAAAATCAAATTTATATGCAAATTTTAACTATTGAATAACACTTAATTTTAATTTAGATTTCAAAATCATAAAACCAATAACACATGATATTAACATGGATTTTGAAACCACTATCCAATAACACAATATCTAACTTGAAAATTCAAATTCATTAAACTCATATAACCAATAACACCTTCTAAATTAAATAATTTGTATATTAGCACATGATCAAATGATTAATATTATTAATTTCACATAAATTGGTGAAAGCCCATCAATTTGTGAATTAAAGCCCACAACTTCAGAATTTTAATTGAGAGCCACAAGTTTCAGAATTAGTGTCACGGAAAAACAAAAAAAAAATTATAATGGATTATGGATTATCATAAAATCACCATTAATTAAGTTTTTATCTTCCAAAATATCAAATAACAAATCTCTTTTTTTCCACAATAAAACCATTTTTGTAAAATTTCAATATTATATAATTATATTTTTTTGTCACTTAAATATAATTTTTTTCACTAAATTTAATTCACTAAATTTTTTTCACCCAAAAAATGGTCAACACCTACCCACACGTGTATCTCATGCGTGTGTCTCTCCTCTATAAAGAACAACAACTACTACAGTCCCAAACAAAGCTCATTGACAAAAAAAAAATTCAACATTTTTTTTTGTGTATTGCTGCAAAGGGTGTCCTGAGGTATGTTCGATTCATCTCTCTCTCTCTCCGTCTTCCTTAGATCCGATTCTTCTCATGGATTCTTAGATCGATTAGTGAAATGTTCGTTTGATTTCGATTCCAAGTCTGAGTCTACGCTTAGATCTATTGTTTCTTTGGGTTCATCACTGAGTTTTATTTTGAATCAGAAGATCTTGATGAATCTTTTGAATAGGATTAAGATCTGTTTCTGATTGGTGTATGATCTTCATTTGCTGTTTCTGGATCGAGATGTTGACATCAATTGTTAATTTTTGTTAACAGATCACAAAAAGAGATACAAAACAATGGCGAAAGGAGTTGTAGTTTTGAACAGTAGCGAAGGTGTTAAGGGAACTATATTCTTCACTCAGGAAGGAGAAGGTACTCTCTTTTTCGAAACGCGTTAGGATTCTTCTTGGAGGCTATTATCGTTGTGAAGTGATTAGGTTCTTGTGTCGGTTTTTTCGCAGGTCCGACTACTGTGACTGGAACTGTTTCTGGCCTTAAGCCTGGTCTTCATGGTTTCCATGTTCATGCTCTTGGTGACACCACTAATGGTTGCATGTCCACCGGTATTACTCTTCGTATTACCTCCATTATTAGCAACATTAGGAGCTGATGTGATGATGATAGTTGCCTAGATGGTTTCGGATAATTCAACTTTAACTTGACATTGTTACTAATGCCTTTGGTTTGTCTCATATTATAGGTCCACATTTTAACCCTGAAGGTAAGCAACACGGTGCTCCAGAGGATGCTAATCGACACGCTGGTGATCTAGGAAACATCGTTGTTGGAGATGATGGTATTTTCTTTTTTTCCCTTAACATCTGTATCCATGATCTCAAGCTTCTTTTGAACAGTTTCGCATCTTGAGAATTCTTCACGACATTTGTTTGTTATTCTCTCTCTCTTTCACTTGTGTTTTATGCAGTCTTAGTTTGATTGTAAACATGAAAGTCTCATTTTTTTTATTTATCAGGAACTGCCACTTTCACAATCACTGACAGCCAGGTTCGTCGTAGCTTTGTACCTGCTTTATGATTTTTTTCCCCTTTTCGGAAACTGCTAATGTTGAACAAATGTTGTGTGTTCGTCTTACAGATTCCTCTTACTGGACCAAACTCTATTGTCGGAAGGGCTGTTGTTGTCCACGCAGACCCTGATGACCTTGGGAAAGGTGATATGATCTTTGGCTATCCTTTTTTCTTTCGAGATTTTGGTTTTTTAATTTTTCGTGTTAGTATAGTAACAAAATTCAAAGTTACATTGTCCATATGAGGACATCATCTGGACTCAACATGCATCCTAAGAACAATCTCTAACCTGGATTCTCATTTGTTTTCTACATTTTCAGGAGGCCATGAACTCAGTTTGAGTACCGGAAACGCAGGTGGCCGTATTGCTTGCGGTAAGTAAAACTAAACCATATTTTTCTCAAGTTATCTGTGGAAGATCATCTTTATAAATCAATGACCACCTTACTACCACCTTGAACTCCTTTGTTTTTCTGGCAACTTAACGCTCACCTTAGCTTTTATATTCTCATCATACATTTTGGATTTGGCTGAAAATCAACCGCTCTTTTCACATCATGTATGTCTAGAAATGTATCACAAGTGAGTAGAGATAGATTATAGTGTCGCGGGTCTTGAGTCCGTAGAAACACCTCTTCTGATGCTAAGTTTCATTCCTAATGATTAGACTCGGAAAGATATCAACTGACTACCCTGTTCTACCATTTTGCAGGTATCATTGGGCTTCAGGGCTAAGCAGCTGTTACTCCTCCGATGAAGAGAGATTGATGCAATAAAGAGAGTCCTTACTTCTAAGACTTGGCTAAGTTTGTGTTTGTATCTTTTGGTGTGTGTGGCTATAATCTCTGAGCTTTAGTGGCTCAATGCATTTTCCGCACATTGCTACCATTTCATGAATAACAAAAACTTAAAAAATTGTTGGATGATTACTTGTTTGATTTCAAAGCTTTGCTCTTCTTTCTTGGTGGCATTCCAGTGCCTAGCTACTACTTGCACCATTGAAAATTTTTAAAAGGAACTCTTTTGAAGACACCACAAACATGTAGTTTTAAGACAAAGTGGATACTATCAATCTTAGAAAACCAAAAACCATCTGGTTCAACCAGCTGGTTTGGTCCGGTTCTCCTCTGCAAAACCAACCCGTACTAAGGCCATCGGTTTTGGTTTTCCGATGGCCGCCTTGTACGTTGGCGAAGTAAGTGATTGAAGACTACATGGACGACGATACAAGCAAACCATACACATACCAAAAAAAAAGAAAGAGTCGAAGAATCCAGTCAAACATGTATCTTTCAAGCAACGGACAGTAGCATACAAGGAGCATTAAGAAAAAAGAATGTGGAGATGCGGGGGATCGAACCCCGTGCCTCTCGCATGCAAAGCGAGCGCTCTACCATTTGAGCTACATCCCCATCTTGTTAAATTATCATATTTACTTTAACCAAATTATTTCTATGATTCTGGGATTGAACCATTCTGAGAAAAGAATAAAATATCAATCCATAAATGGGTGGATGCGATTGAGAAGGTGATGAAACTGAATCAAACCCATATTATCATTCCCCAATAGTTTATGATTCAAATCATTGAAACACATTCTGCACTAAACATTTCCAACAAGCTTTCAAGCAAAATTTGATCACCAAAAGAGAACCTTGAAGGTCTATTTTACAAGAAACCAACAAAAGGGAAATGCAACTAAAAGATTTAAGAGTAAACTCTAGAACTCTTGAGAAGCAGAACCAATCTCTCCTTTGTTCTTGCCAACTTTTGAAGGTAGAAGATTCTGATGAATGTTAGGCAAAACTCCACCATTAGCAATAGTCACACTTCCCAAAAGCTTACTTAGCTCTTCATCGTTCCTCACAGCAAGCTGAATATGTCTCGGTACTATACGCGTCTTCTTGTTATCCCTCGCTGCATTACCAGCAAGCTCCAACACCTAAAATCAAAATCAAAAACCCAAATTTGATCAGTCCCCAGATTCAATCACACTAAAATCTGAAATGGGTCAATTCGGAAACCGATGAATCAATACCTCAGCGGCGAGGTATTCAAGAACGGCGGAGAGATAAACCGGAGCTCCGGCACCGACACGCTCCGCGTATTTTCCAGCTTTAAGGAATCTAGCGATTCTTCCGACGGGGAATTGAAGACCGGCTTTTGACGATCGAGTGACGGACTTGGTGGCTTTTGCTTTTCCTCTTCCACCTTTGGTCGTGCCGCTTCCTCCGCCTGAACTCATCTTCTTCTCCGGTGGCGAAAATTGAAAAGGCGATTTTGATTGCAGAGAACGGAGAAATGTTTAGTGCTCTTAGGGTTTTAGTGTTCTCTATATATATAAGCTCAAAAGATTAACGCTGATTGGTTAAAAATGATATCACGCGGATCGCCAACGTGGCATATCATCTAACCTTTAAAAGTTTGTTATGATATATGGACCGTAGGATCTGTTTATATCACTTTGGGGAAAAAATGGAGGGAAACAAAAACCTAATATATTTGGCGCGATTTTGGATAACTAAAAGTTGATTCTGTAACAACTTCAAAAGTATAAGGACTGTAAAGAGAAATTATAAAGTATTTTGAGGAGTAAAAATGTAAAACTATAATAATGTGTGAGAAGAATAAAATTCTCTCGGTGAAGACTAACGAAGAAGAAGAAGAAGAAGAAGAAGATCTTTCGAGTGTTCAACAATGGTGATTCCGTCGCTTTCAAGGTTCTTTCTCTTTTGTTTAGCTTAATTATCAACGATTAAGTACTGTTTCTATACACTAAAGAACTTTTAATTTAACGAACATTCTTCTAATTACGTTTAGGTTGAGAACTCGCGACGAGGTCGATAACAAGGATTTTCTAGAAGATTGCATCTCTCTCGCTAAGTAAAAATCTCACTTAGATCCTTTGGATTCATTTCTAAATCTTCACTTTCTGGGTGTTTCGAGTTTCAATTTTGAATTTGTTTTTGATTTTGATTGAATTGTAGTGAAATCGATGCTGCTATTGGGAGAAACGAAGTTACGGCGAATGTTCAACAACTTCCTTTAATCCTCAATCATGTGTGTTTAACTTTTTTTGAATTTGGTTTCTTAAAGTTTGATCTTAGTTTGGGTTAGTGTATATTCTTAGTGTTGTTGTTTCTGTGTTGGGTGTTTGTGCAGGTGTGCCGACGCATATTTAATGATCAGACGAGGGCGGTGGTGATGGTTCTGATGATCTCAGCTAAGGTAAGAGAAGAGAGAACTTATAATTAGTAACTCTTGTCGTTGTGGATGACTTGCTTTCTTTCATTCTTTAGCTATTGTCATTTTTGGTTATTCAGATTTTCGTAGAAGTTTGTGATTTTAGGTAATAGGTTATGTATAGGTTTCGTAGTTGAGGACTTGAGGTAGATATTTGTAATACTGTATTTGTGTTTCTGGCGCAGAACGCTTGTCAGCTTGGATGGTTTCCGCCGAGAGAGTCTCAAGAACTGTTGGCTCTTGTAAACTCGGTATGTGTAGTTACAGACGGATTTCTCTTATTATAGAATGATCATGATTCTTCTTTGAATATGGATGTTTTACTTGATGTACAGATGTGGAAGGGTTTCAGCAGTTCTGAAAATGTTAAGTCTAGTCTATATAGTCTCTTCAGTCTTATTCCGCAGGTCATGGAGAGGTAAGTTTTCTTATGATATTTTTGGTTTTGAGGATTAAGTCACTGAATGGATTTGACAGCGTCTCAATCTCTCTGTAGGTTCTATCCCTTTGTGAAGCTGGGGCATATTCTTGTTTCATTTGAGGCGGAGGTGAATTTATTTCCTATTTAGTTCTGCGAATCTTTTTAATGTGTGCTTTAGTCAGCTTTGTTTCTTCTGGCAGCCAGAATCAAACGTATTGGCAAAGGACTTCCATATTTCAAAGAAGATGCCGTTTTCTCCCAAACAAAAGATAGTATGTTCTGGAACTTGTGTTATGGATGCATTTTATTTCTCTAGGTACCAGATATTGTGTTTTCAGTTAAATTTGTGCGGTTGCTCATCTGGTATTGTTCATGTGTGGTTTCTCCTGCATGTAGTTTTTGATGCAGTAGGCAAGCAAATGCATGAATATAGTTAGAAGACTGACCTTTCAGCTTTGCTCACTTTAGCTTTTTATATTTTGGTCCATTGTTTATTTGCCTGCTTTTTTACACTTAATAGCTTATTTCAAGAATCTTGCTTGCTCTTCAGGGATTATTTGTATTCCGGACAGATGACACAAGCAAATCTAGCTGTATTATACATCCCCAAAAAGTCAGGTTTGTTTGGATTGTTTTCCTTTTTCACTGACTGTGTGTGAAGCAGTTTTTGTATTTTAACCACAATGGTTTTATCTTTTATATGAAAATGATAGCTTTTTGTTGAATGGAAAGGAAGTTCAGAATAGAGCTCACACATCAATGGTTAGTGCCCTTCGTTTGTTTCGCGCATATGTTTTGAAATACTTACTCTGTCAGAAGTAGTTATTTATTGTAATTTCTTTTCAGGATTCTGGACCTCAGCTTCCAACGAATGTTACCGCCCTGCTCAACCCAGGGGCTAATCTTCTGCAAGCAATAGGCTGTTTTGGAGGTTTGTCTTCAACTAAAATTCTTTTTCATCATCACTATTTCCTTTCCTCATATTCAGGAATATTGGACAGATACCCATTTTCTGTAGGTAGTTACTTCATTGCCATTGCCTTCATGGAACACATGCCAGTGCCAGACAAACCATTGCTGAGAGATTATGTTCATTCTGACGTCATCCAATCAAATTCAGGTATATTCAAGAATTTATAATCACTGGGAGAAGGAACTGTCTGTTTGATGTTTATTGCATTTCCAGATATCAAGTCATAAGATAATTTAGTCATTTGCATTCATACAATTGTATTCCGAGAACTCTTCTCTAGATCAACCATTGTTTTTCTTTTCGAGTTTTGTCTGTAGATGGTGACATAATTGAGGGGCCATCAAGGATATCTCTTAGTTGCCCAATCAGGTATTAGGGGATGTTTTACCTTTGTAGCTTTATTTTCCAAGAAGTTACTTTCACAGTTACTTTAATCTTTTAATATCTATTCATCAACATTACAACAGCCGAACGCGTATCAAACTTCCTGTGAAGGGTCATGTCTGCAAACATCTTCAGGTAATCCATTTTCTGTTCAGCATAAGAATTGATAGAATCATTCTTGTTTCCGCACTGTTTAATTCATCGTGAAGAGAATGATTTCATTGATGCATAGTTTTTCAAGGCTGTGGTTTGCTTCGCTGTTGCCATAACATGTCATCTTGAAGTATGATTTTTGTATGTAAATACGTATAAATGTGTGACATCTTTAATTGTGAACATTATTAGTTAGAGGCTTGGCTTATCAAAATTAGAATCTATAGGAAGATTTTTCTTATCTCTGTCGTGATACATTTTCTTTCTGCTGTAGTGTTTTGATTTCTGGAACTATGTCGAAATAAATAGGCGAAGACCATCATGGCGCTGCCCGCATTGCAATCAGTATGTCTGCTATACTGACATCCGTGTCGATCAAAACATGATAAAGGCAAGTAGCTTGCTGCTATTGCTTAGTGATACGTATTTTCACATCCTATACTGAATAAACAACCTTGTCTAATATCTACAGATTCTAAAAGAGGTACATGATGCTGCAGATGTGGTTATCTCTGCTGATGGATCATGGAGGGTTGTGATGGAAAATGATGAGAACATGGAACTTGCGCCTGAAACCACTCATAACCGTGGAGATCCAAATAGCTTCCAAAATGTAAGGCCAGCTGTTTTGGATCTAACCAGAGATGAGAATGAGATGGAAACATCCAGTGGTACCCAAGCCAATGAACAGAAGCCTTGTTTATCTGAGATTCAGGGCTTGTCGAGTAGCACGCAAATGCGTGCAACAGATTATACAATGCTTAACCAGTCTTCTGCTTCAATGAACGCACAGCCACAGTTACCACAAACTTTGCATGCTTTTGATGGGAGGCAACGATCCATGAACTTACCGCGAGTATTGAACACCCAAGACTCAGCAGCAAGACAATCGCCCAATTCATTCTTATCAACTCCATCTTCGCAGGAAATATTCGTTACTAATGCGAACAACAGTCTTCGGACATCTATGCCTGCTCCTCAGTCTTCTCAGTTTCAAGGGTCACATGTTACAGCCCTTAGAGATTGTCTAGGAAGAACCTCTGATTTGATGCAGAGATGGAGCCACATCTATGGAAATGCCACAAGTCAAACTCAATTGCCACCCACGCCTCCTCCGTTGCAGCATCATCATGCATTGCAGGTTTGAAATCTGTTAACCGATGTCTGGTTTTGGTTAGTTTTGCATAGATATAAAGGCCCAAATTGTTAGCTTGTTTAACTGACTTTGAAGATTTTCCATTCTTATCTGTTTGCAGAACCAGAGGCTTCCCATCAGGAGCCTGTCCCCTGCACAGCAAAGACCGATGCCATCTTCTACTACACATCCGGAAACTGTAGCTGTCAACTATGGCAGAACCTCCTCCGAGCAAAGACCATTACAAATACCGAATCCTGGTGGTGCAGTGGAACAATTTGCGACGCAACGTGAATTAATGGATATGAGATCTGCTAACAATGCAAATTGTCTCCCACAGATCCGGATGCGAGGCAGCTTAATGCCCGGTTCCACGGGATATGACCACATGATCATTCGCCCTACCCAACAAGCTCAGGCACAAGCACGAACGCTTCCTCCGTGTCAACCAACAGCTTATAATAATAACATAGCTGATGAAACACAAGCTAGGACCAGTACACTGCCCTTGGCTGAAGGTGTTGCAACACCGGGGTCGGTTTGGTCAATGCCTCCTGAGTTATGGTGATATTGAACTGGCTTAGATCGAACCAGTAGCATGCATCACACTGACACGATTAGCATAGAAGTCTTTGTGTTTTGTGTATCTTCTTAAGATGTAATTAAATGTGAAACACAGTTTAGTCTTTAATCAAAAAAGTTTAAACTTAAGGTTAAGTCAATATAGGTTTTGGTTTTGCGCATCCTGATGTAAAAGCACTGGACAAAACAGAATGTATGAAAATTAGCTATGCTTCAAAATTTTCTCTTGTGAGTTTTAATGTTTTTAGATTTGGATTAGTTTGTGGTTGTATCCTTAACCATTTGTATTATTTGTCACGTTTAATTTCTAGTAAATGTGCTACATTGACCTTTGCTATAGGAGTGTTCTCATAAACTTGTCGGTTTATGGCTTTGATAAGGGTGTGACTTTTGCCGGCTTAGATTTCGTCTTATGTTATTCCTATTGTTTTATCAATATAATATATCAGAAGAAAAAAATGGATATCAAATTATGTTATGAGTTTCTTTAAAAATTCAAAACAAAATAAACATTTCAAGAAATTATGGTCACATCATGCATACTAAAATCTAATTTCAAAATCGTTCATGCTTTTTATCATAAAAATATTAAATTAATTATGTTAAACAACTCAGGTATATTTTTTTTTAGGAAGCAATTGCTAAATTTTCTTTATTTCTAACGTGCTTAACTTTGTAGATATATTTGAAAATCAAAATAAATTTTAGATATATAAGAAAACCAAATACTCTTCTACCTTCTAAAATCGGACTAAAGTAAGAATGTTGAGTTTAATCAATAATCATCACATAAACCTAGTAGTGGTTTCCTTTTTCTAACATTGGTGTACCAAAAATTGCAACATTATTTAATAGTTGTCTTCGAGTGACAAGTTCTACACGTGACTTTTCTTTAAAAATTGAATATCTAATGTGCATAAATAACAAATAATGTTTAATTTAGCCAAAATTTGGAGAATTAATAATAAGAAAAAACAAACTTTCCTAATTTTGGTACCTAATACAACTTCTAGTGAAAGTGTGGTTAAAAATTGTCAAAATTTTGCACGGTTTATGTCTTGTCGCTGAAAGCTCTCTCAAAAATTTAACTCTGCAACATATCTCTAACTCCGTTGTCGATTTTTATTTTGTTGATCCGAAATCTTTGAGTCAAAACCAAATTCTTATGTAATCCATAAGAAAGATCCCTTAGATAATCTTTTTCGTCAGCTGATATAACATGCAAAGTGATTTGTATTATGTTTTCCAGCCGGTTAAAACGCTTTCTACACTGACGAGATTCGAAACTGCATATACCCAGCAAAGTAAATGATGCTCCTGATTCCTATCATAACCGATTATCTTAAACCATCTCGGTTTCAAATCGGTTGTAAATTCTTATTCAATATACAATAATGAATTATATGATTATATATCACGTGAATGAAAGAACAATCAAATAATCAAAAATGATTAGTGGAGTAATAATTACTGGTTTTTTGGTTGTGAGCCACCAGAGAAGTTACGATGTCATCATTATCATGAAGAATATAGCGGGTTTAATGTCGTAAAGTTTTACTCCTTATTTTCACAAAGAGGTCCTAGGTCAATGTAGCACATGGAAAATATGTGCAGGTCGCGCACATTACATCTCTCCATCTCCGTTTTTTTTTTTGTGAAAGTGAAACCTTAGGTCTTCGGTTGGGAGATATACCCTAAAATTGAAGAAGTGATTGTTAAGTTTAAGGTAATGAAGTCTTAAACCCTTGTAAAACCCAAAGATTAGAAAGACATATTAAAATATCAACAATACAGGAAGAAATCGAAGCGCTCAAATGATGCTTGATTGTTGGCGCTTTTCCGTTGGATCATATTTTCTTCTTACATCTCTAAATCAAATGTCAATCCGAGCCTAAACTTGCAGACCATGCCCAACTAAACCATTTGTTTTACGCTTAAGTAGTTGAAACTGCGTTACAACTAGTTACAACTAGTTGTATATTGTAATTTCTTTTCAGAATTCCGTTAGATATGTTAGCACACGGTTAGAACCATGCATCACATTGACACGATTAGCATAGAAGTGTGTTAGAACTATTTTGTTTTGCGCCTCTCGATCCAAAACAACTAGACAAAATAGAGAGTGTGTGAAATGATTAGAGTTTGTATAAAGACCAAACAAAGTAAGCTAAAATAACATTTTTATCACTATCGGTGGTCCTAAGTCGATATCTCAACATTCATTAGGGTCACACCTATCCTATCGTGCATCTTTCAATAACTCAAAATATGCATTTCTAACATTTATATTATATATTCCTTACTAAAAATATCAAGCGTAATTGACAAATGTTTTTTGGACATGTACATACATATTATTACCATACCATGTTATATTAAATCAAAATTAGTTTCTTTCATCACTTGATTTCATAACTCTGAAAAAAATTGTACCATTAAAATTATCTTTAATACACCACTTACTACTACCAAAACTAGTTATGCTTTAACCATAACCAAACTTAAAAATATGTAGATTTCAGTCCTCCATATAGGTAATTAAATGGGGTTAATAGGAGTTAGATTTTCAAAGAGTTGATTGATTTTAAAATTTGAAAGATTTATTAAATTTGTAAAGATTTTTGTTAAATTTGCAGAAGGTTTTGTGTATTAGAAAAATCAATCAAAGTTTTTTTTATCTATATGAATTTTAAGAATTTAAGGTGCATATGTAGTATTTTAAAAGTTATTCTCAGTGAGTTAATTTGTTGAGAATTCATGTCCCAATAACAGTAGATTTTAATAGAATTATAGAATCAACGATAATCAAACTTTTTGAATAACAAAAGATTTTGAGTATATATTTAAAATCATCAAACCAGTAACAATATATTTTGTGAAGAATGTTATAATCCATAAACCAATACTATCGAAATTTAAAATTTTCAACATTTTTCTAAAATCCATCTATTAATAACCCCTAAGTTAGGTATACGTTCATCATACTAAAAACGTGAAATATTGAAGAAAAAAATACTCATTAATTATTCCTTATATTAAACACCAAACCTCATTTATTATTATTATTCTATCTTCTAATGTTATAAGGCAAAGACAAGACAACTATTTGAGGGGAAAATCAATATATTACTCGAAAGGCGACAAGAAGAGAACATGATATGAGTGAATTAATATGCATACTTAGGTGGTCGTCTAAATATTTATATATGCATAGAAACATCTGGAGAATATATAGAGAATGGATCCAATGTATTCACATAACGTAATGATTCATATTAAACAAACAAATAGTAAAAGTATTCTTTTAACAAATTTTAGTATTAAATTATATCTCGAGTTTAACTGGTGTGTAACTAACAATGTAATAGTATTATATTAGAACATGAGTAATGCAAGTTTTTTAGGGTAGATTCTTAGTCTCGGTTAAGATAGGGTTCTTAGTCTCGGTTAAATAAGAACTTTAAAAGTCGATTCTTAGTTTTTTTTAGTTAAAAATTAAGAGATCGTCTCTTAACTGACCCTAAAAGATCCACATTAATCATGCTCTTATATCTCGAGTTTAACTAGTGTGTAACTAACAGTGTAATATAACAGTATAAAATTTCCCATGCTTGTAAAGTTTTGTTTTTTTTTAATATTTTTATAAACAAATGAGTCACATTCGACAAAGAGCTCATCATATTTGACAAAACAATGTTTTAAATCTTTTTGAAAAAAGAATTTGAAGAAGGTTAAGATTTTGAGTTTAGTTTTCTACTATTCAAGAATCTTTAAAGCAACCACAATACAACTAATAATGAATATTTACTTTAGTTAACAATATATAATACTATACTTTATAAATCCAACGACAGAAAATAACAATTTGAGAATCCAGAGCCACCAAAAAAATAGTTGTACTCGAAGATTCGATCCAAAAGAAGTTTGATTCTTTCACGTTCCTTTGAAAGAACATGATCGATTATATTTTATAAAGATTATAATATTTCACTATTGTTTAAGTAAAAAAATGTTGTCCCTAGTGATTAAATGTGGTAGGGTGTTGTTCGACACCTTGGTTCCATTTGCAAATGTGTATATATTGATTATTATCAAATGGAAAAATGAGTATTTCATTTTTTATTTTTTGTATCGTTTTGTAATATTTGATTATTGTATGTTACATGGTTTTTCTTTTCCTTCTTTGTGTGATTATATTACTCTTCTCAATAATATTGTGCCAATAGCAAATACAATAAGTTTTTGAATCCGGGATAATTAAAAAAACTCTCATAATTTCATTTGTGTAATACTACTATCAGAGCCGGTCCTTACATCACATATTTAATAAAAATTGCAATTGAGATTCAAAATGACCGGTTTTGTATATTTAGTTAAGAAAAAAACCGTTTTCTAAAGACAAAATTTTCTATAAAAATCGAATGTCGGAAGCGTATGCTTGCCTCGCTTGACTTTAAGGTCGTCTCTAATTACCGTTTTGAGAAGAAAAAAAAAAACTTAGAATTATTCAAGGATTTAATCATTATATAACAATATCAATTAGCAATAAATTTTAAAATTATAGTAAAATATACTCTTCTATTATATCCACCGGCCTATCTTAATTTTTTGCTTCCGAAAACTATAATTGCATTAGTTAATTTGCTTCATTCCTAACAAAAGAAAATTATATATATAGAATTTTAAGCCAATATAATAATTTGTTCTCCCATTTCTTACTAAGTACCTTTTGTTTTATTGCCAACGCACCTAAGTGTTATTAATGCATTCTTTTAGGTCACGATTTGTTATTGGAGTAGCACCTACTTATTTCATCACATGTAAAATGGACCAAAAATGTATGTCTTATAATGAGTCAGTAAAAGGAGGCTAAACATTTAAATAAATAATACAAACATTAAGATTTTTAAAGATATGAGTGATCACTAACTACATTATCACTATAATTACATTATCACTAAGGAACCACTTTCTTCTTGCTCACATGTTTTTGTTGCTAGTGCTTTTTCATTTCTCTTATTTTAAGTTTCAAAGATAAACAAAATACTAAGCATGTGCTGATTTTATCATTAAAACACTTGTCCACTTATTATTAGGTTAGTTTTTAACATTTCTCAATTCATGTGACAAGAGACTTTAAGATCCACTCAGCAAAATGATTGTCTTTCAAAAGACAAATTTTCTTTTAACTTAAGATTTTTTTTTGTGTAAATTAAAAAGGTTAAATTCAGGTCTATTAAAAAACCAGATCTAATCTTTGGATGGGAGATCAGCCTACAGATAGACCCCTTCCTGGGTATTCAAATTGATCGAAAGTAAAGACTCATATCTGTGTAAGTGTCCAAAGACAGCGTGAGGTCCTTCCGGCAGGGTTCAAACTCACAACCTGAAACTCGTCATTACCATTGAACCATGATGTTTCAAATTCAAGAGTTATTCAATTAACTCTCGGAATATGGAGTATCTACGATACTCTTAAGGTTGAATAAACCATTTAATTAATTAACTATTACAATATGATTATCCACGTAAATTATACTAATCTTCTCCCTCTCTCTCTCTCTCTCTATATATATATATACACTTGGATTGTGGTTACGAAAAATTTTAAGAAATGGTAAAGGTCGAGCTCGTGACTTCCTAATGTATATAACTTTGTCAAATCTAACTTTTTCTTGTTGCAATTAGTATAAAAAATTAAACAAAATCATGGTTGAGATCTTCCAAGCGAGTAGCGACACACTTAGTTACTAATGGGTAAACTAAAATCTTGGACTGACCAAACCACTTTTAAGTAAAGTTATTTTTATTCGTCTTGTATTATTGCACTCCACAATATCAACAAAGTGGTAAAAATTTCTCGAATTAACAAAGAAATAGCGTGTTCAAACTTTATTGGAAGATGTTGGCTCACCAAAAACGATTATTTTATCTGGTGGTATGATTCCGTCTGACTGTGTTCCTCCAAGATGTGTTTATGGAGTCGGAGTCTCACTATTACTTTCTTATATTGATAAACCTTTAAACTTAAATTTGGTTTTTCCTTTTAAAGTGAAACAAAAATAAGATACTAAATACCTTTTTTCCAAAGAAAAATTCAAAGGTTGTTGATCATATCCTAAACTATTTCAACAATACGAAATATAAAAGTCATGTCGGTATCAAATTAGATATGACAATATCAACATGTCAAGATTTGAAATTCAAGAAGATCATCGGTGAACGCAAGACATTTACAAAACAGGTTTATATGTTAGTAAGTATAAGTTTCTAGATTTGTTTTACAAGTCATGTTTGAGTTGTGTCATTAGTCATTACACTTAACTAAAAAACGCAATAGTTAACGTGCACGAAAGCCTTTTCATGTATATAATAACTTCAAACACTTATGAACGCGTTTACTATTTGCATGAAAACTTATATTCAATATTGTGACAACTCATTTCAATATGTGATAAAATGAGTAACCACGTCGATCCTTAAATATTAAATTCTATTTTGTCAACAATTATGTTCTATTTTTATCTAGAATAATTAAGACTTATCATACCATTTTTTGTTTTATTACGATAAGTGTAGTTTTTGACTTTTTTACGTTAGTTAGGAAACTAATTAGGTACTTATATATATTAAATATTTTTTGGTTCTAGTAGGTATATATGAATATAACAAGATTAGTGTATACAAAACATATTAACGAGTGTATCTAGACACTAATTATACATTTGATTAATCACAAAAAAAAACAAAAATCAATCTGATTACGGTTTTGATTCTTCTTGGACCAGCTTCAAAGTGGTAATAAAGAAGTGATAACAAAATAACAACCAACAAAAATAAAAACATCAACTAAGTAAAAAAAAATGATAAAGATGATCAATCACATACCTTAAAATACATACGTAAAACGTCCAACAACAACAAAAAAGAAAAAAAAGTCCAAATATAAAATTACAATCATCCAATAAAAGAATTTAGAAAAAAAAAATCAAACTAAAAATTAATAATATTAAATAGAAAAAATTCAATAAAAAAACCAAAAAGGAAACGTGACACAAAAGAAAAGATGGAAGCTGACTTCTAGCTTTCCTCTCATCTCTTACTAAAGGAATATAAATGTTCTTTCGACTCAAAGTCTTCAAATCAAATCAAATCCATAAAGCAAAACTCAAAACATTATATCACAAAAAAAAATTCTTCTCTTCCATTTTTTTTGTTCTTGAGGAGAAATTTAAAGATGACTATGTCAGAAAACCAAAGAAATCTTGAAGCTGGTTTGTTATTAAAGAAGAATCAAAACGACATCAACGAGTGTCGTATCACTTTGGTTGTGCTCTTTAGTACATTCGTTTCAGTTTGTGGCTCTTTCTGCTACGGTTGTGCGGTTAGTGAATCTTCATGTGTTACATATAAAACATATACTTAATGTTTATACGATAAATTTGATTAGAGCAAGAACACAAAAGTGTTTAGGAAAAATTATATTAGACTCTCATAAAAATATTTGTTAGTTACAATGTACATCGACTTATATCTCCCAATATTATATTAATACGGTGTTGAATTCTTACAGGCAGGTTATTCATCAGTTGCTCAAACAGGGATCATAACAGATTTAAACCTCTCTGTTGCACAAGTAAGTATACCAAATCATTTTTTTGCTTATGATTCAAACCCGAAAGATTATTCTTTAAATCGGAATATCTAAAGTCTAACTCACTCTTTCGCAATTTAACTATTTTTCAGTACTCGGTGTTCGGATCAATAATGACATTTGGAGGGATGATTGGTGCACTTTTTAGCGGAAAAGTCGCAGATCTCATGGGTCGGAAAGGGGTAAATTTCGCCATTCGCTCTGTTCTACAAACTCTACTATAATATAGACTATAGAGTTTACTAATACTGTTCTTAATAAAACAGTCAATGTGGTTTGCTCAAATTTTCTGTATGGCCGGTTGGTTAACAATTGCATTTGCAAAAGATGCAATATTGCTTGATGCTGGAAGATTATCTACTGGATTTGCTGTTGGTTTATTCAGCTATGTGGTAATTAATCTTTTTTTGTTATTTCTTTCATTTGTTATATATATTGAGATTTGTTTTAATTTTTAAACTGATTTTTATGTTATATAACTTTGTTGCAACCAAACAGGTACCAATTTATATAGCAGAAATAACACCAAAACATGTTAGAGGAGCATTTGTTTTTGCTAATCAGGTATTTTAAGAATGTATAATCGTTGAATTATAATTTAATTTATCCCCAAAGAGAAAGATTTTGATACTCATAAATTTTAAATGTTGTTACAGCTCTTTCAGAGTTGTGGATTGTCATTATACTATGTCATTGGAAACTTTGTTCATTGGCGTAAATTAGCGTTAATCGGTAAGCATTGCTTACTAACAAATTTTGATCATGTGAATTTTTTCGATTGCGAAAAGAGTGATTAACATTTTAAGAGGTTTTCTTGCGTCTTAGGTCTCATTCCATGTGCTTTACAAGTTGTGAGTTTGTTCTTTATTCCAGAGTCTCCTAGATTGTTGGTATGCTTTAGCTTATAATAGTCCCTTTTGTATTTTTGTGAATGTTTTGATCTTCTAGTGAAATCAAAATGCGTAGTGATGATTTCGATTTGGTTTTGTAATGGTATGTAGGGTAAA
This sequence comes from Anastatica hierochuntica, assembly GCA_900406275.1. Classification (NCBI taxonomy): domain Eukaryota; kingdom Viridiplantae; phylum Streptophyta; class Magnoliopsida; order Brassicales; family Brassicaceae; genus Anastatica; species Anastatica hierochuntica. The sequence continues at coordinate 67,849 of OVAN01000017.1, forward strand.
TGGGGACTTGACAAAGAATGTAGAGCTTCATTGCAACGTCTCCGCGGAGATGAAGCTGATGTCTCTGAAGAAGCCAACACTATCAAAGTATTGCAACTTTTTTACAAAAAAGAAACTCTGTTTTTGAAACTTAAGATGTGTGAGTTGTGACTAATGGACTAATTCAAACCGTAGGAAACTATGGAATTGTTTGATCAAGGACCAAAATCGCGGGTTTTGGATTTGTTTCAAAGAAGATATGCTCCATCTCTTGTTGTAAGTTATTCTTAAAACACTTTGTCGCGAAAATGTTGGATTATCTCATATATTGTTTACTAAAGTTTGTAACGGTTTTTTTTCAGATTGGTGTGGGGCTAATGCTTTTGCAACAACTCTCTGGAAGCTCAGGGATTATGTTCTACGCCGGAAGTGTATTTGATAAAGGAGGTAAATAGAAGATTTTTTCGCATTTTACTCGATAATTTATTTGTTTTCGTTTCGAGTAGTAACAAATCTTTCTTTCTACTTTTTATAGGATTTTCAAGTAGCATTGGCTCAATGATTCTTGCAGTGATCATGGTATGTCTTTACAAATATATATTTTTCATTTTTGTTCTTTAAAATCTTGCCAAGGACTACACTTATTCTCATGTGTTACTTGTTTGTAGATACCAAAAGCTCTTTTGGGTTTGATTTTGGTTGAGAAAATGGGACGAAGACCGCTTCTATTGGTAAAAATTTTGCATATTTCTTGGCTAAAATCTGAAATCAAACACATGAAAAATTTGCATTTGTTTCTAACGCATGAATGATCTTTAATTTACAGGTTTCTACCGGTGGAATGTGCTTCTTCAGCTTGCTCCTAGCGTTTTCCTTCTCCTTTCGGGTAAAATTCGCTTTATAAGATTCGATATACAAATTTTAGCTTTACTCTATTGTGTTATTTACGAATGTTTTAATCTCTTTCTTGGACAGTCATATGGCATGCTTGATGAACTTACACCGGTTTTTACATGTATCGGTGTAGTGGTAAGTACAGATCGATTTTTTTCGACATAAACAAGCAACTAAACAACAATGATTTGATTTTAACATCACAATGGTTCTTTTCACAAAACAGGGATTCTGTTCTGCATTTTCAATAGGCATGGGAGGCTTACCATGGATCATAATGTCCGAGGTATATAAACCGAAAGCGTCAACTTCTTTAAAAACTCCTCAAAATTCACTATACAATTTTTGATCTCTAATAAAAATTCCGATATTTTTTCGCAGATTTTTCCAATGAATGTTAAAGTCTCTGCTGGAACTTTGGTTACATTAGCCAACTGGTCATTTAGTTGGATTGTAGCTTTTGCTTACAACTTCATGATTGAATGGAATGCATCAGGTAAATAGTCATTAAAACTCTTAAACTATAAGTAAACTCTTATTCGACATTTGATCTCATTTTGAGGTTGATGTTTTGATGATTTTAGGAACGTTCTTGATCTTCTTTAGTATATGCGCCGCGGGTATAGCTTTTATTTACGCGATGGTACCTGAAACTAAAGGAAGAACATTGGAAGAAATACAAGCTTCTCTTACAGATTTTCTAAGATGAGAATTTGAGTTTTTTTTATACTTGTTTATAGTTATTCTTGTTTTTTTGTTGGATTTAAGTGGGGAATGTTTATAGTTTTTTTTGTTGTAATTGTTTCCTCATTTTATAGAATGGAGAAAATGGGTCATTTGTGGGAAAAAAAACAAAACAAATGTTTGGATCATATTCCCCATTTGTGTATAGTATAGTTCCCATTTTTATGCAAAAAAATGAAATAAAATTATAATAAACTTGTTTCTTTTTTGTTCACATATAATAAACTTGTTTATTACCTTTTTTTATATTTCCGGCCACCTTCATATAATTTAATTTAATTAAGATATATGCTTAATTTATAGACTAAAATAAACCTTTTCTATTTACAAAAAAAAATCACTTTAAATTGTCAAATATTTCTCACAAATGGTACTCAAGAAGATGTTCTTTTCATCTTATTATTATAGTAAACATTCGTATCACCGTTTCACTTTCACCTTTTAGCATGATTTGTAGAATTGAATCACTTTACAAAAGTTATATATTTTTTTATTACTAATCGAAAAGGAACAAAGAAAGCATATGAGAATGATCTCATCGACTTGGTTAAATCTTTTACAAGTGGAAAGTTGTATCTCTTTGACTCGAATTATCATTAGATTTTAGAATGGTCGATTTTTAACAAATATAAGTGGGCCTATAATTATTTGGGGTTGAAAACCCAATTCTCCTTTAAAAGATATTTACTAAGAAAATGGAACAAAACATAAAGTTTTGGTACAATTAGGGGATATTAGAGGCTTCTTTAGTAAACACTTGATTGTAATAGTTTCATTGGTTGAGGGGGGAGAGGTGGGTAGATGTGTGAGACGCGGTTTATGGAGATAAATTGGTTGTGAGATTAACGTAAAATGATTAATTTGGCTATATATGTCGCTAAAGTGTATTTATATTTTCGGTCATTTATCATGATAGAACTCCACATTAAGTGTGCTTGTGCTAGAAAAATACTAAGATGAATGACCTTCCGAAAGGCGGAAAGTGATTCATAAGAATCCTGCAAATGACAAAGCACGGGGAAAAATCGCGTCGTAATTGCAAGCACAGTAAAACATGACTTTATAGTCTCCAAGAGATGGCGCTCCAGACCGTCGAACATAGTGGATCCGCGAATCCAGAGAAAATACAAGACGTCAAGACACACGGAGGGACGAACAGACTGTTACAAAATATCATTATATTCTTTTGTTGTGAATAGTTTTAAAATTTCTACATTTATGTGATTTATGTAACATTATCATGTGTTATTGACATCTTCATACCATTGCAAACAGAAATATTACCATTGTGAGTATATTTAACGCGAACTCATCGAAAACCGACCATCTTTAAATGATGAACCCGAAAATAATCACAACAAGACCAACAAGATCCATTCAAAGCATATAATTTTACTTATGGTTTCATTAAGAAAAAAGATGAAAAGGACATGAATATTTTGTTCAAGTAGGCAACATGAAACTTCCTCCCATTCAAAATATGCGATAAAAAAGAATTTATCAGTCAAATTTGTCGAGTTTTTTTAATATCTTTTAAGATTACAAGAAAATGGATCAACTTTATAGTTGTGTTTCCTTGGACGTACATAGAGAATAGAATAGTCAAATATTGAAATTTTAAATTAAAATAAGGGAAATTAATGGGACCAAGAAAATAAAAGTTGCTACGACTTTTCAAAATTCTTTAATAATTGATAACTACACCTAGATTTTTATATTTCTTTCTCTAGCACACAACATTGATCCATTATCCACCCCAAAAATATTTGTTTTATTTTCAGAAGTATATATATATCACTTTATTTTTGGTTATGAATATAGAATCATAAATTCAGATACAATTAAACATAAATCAAAACTTGATTCTTACAAGTATGTAACAAAAATAGAAAAATAAAACAAAATCCAACCCCATAGTCAAGTTCAATATTGACGACTGAATCTAACTGATGAGATTCTAAAAATTTTATAATAGTATTTAATAAAATGCCACTACACAAAATGACACCACACGACCAAGTCCAATGAATTTTTTTTTAAAAAAAAGTTAAGCTAAAAAACAACAAACTATATAATAAAAAAAAATGATTCATGACTTTTTCATAAATATCCAATTGTCCAATAAGCAATGACAAGAAAAAAATCCAATCCTCAATTTGCATAAAGAACCTCTCAAGAAACTTCATCATCATCACAACTTTTTTTACTTTTCTTGTTGTATATCAACTTTTTATTGCATCTATCTCACAAAGAGAGAGACATAGAGACAAAGAAAGTGAAGAAGAAGAAGAGTTATTAATTAGAAGATGGAGAGACAAAAGAGTATGGAGAAAGGGTTACTAAGAAAGAGTTTAAGCATAAGAGAAAGAAAGTTCCCTAACGAAGATGCGTTTTTAGAATCCGGTTTACCGAGAAAGTCGCCGAGAGAGATCAAGAAACCTCAAAACGACGATGGTGATTGTCGTGTTACTGCTACTGTATTTCTTAGCACCTTTGTTGCTGTCTCTGGCTCCTTCTGTACCGGTTGTGGAGTGAGTCTTCTTTTTCTCTATTTTATCCGGTTTCATTCGGTTCGGTTCTTTCATCGTCCGGTTTATTGATTGAACCGGCTTAATTTTATCGGTTTTTTAGGCAGGTTTTTCGTCGGGTGCGCAGTTGGGGATTACCAAAGATTTATCCCTCTCTGTTGCAGAGGTAACGAATAATGAAAATAATCAAATGTTTTGTATCTAAAAATGTTGATTTTAAGTTTGATAGTAATTGTTATTTTATGCAGTACTCAATGTTCGGTTCGATTTTGACATTGGGAGGTTTGATTGGTGCAATATTCAGCGGTAAAATCGCTGATGTCTTGGAAAGAAAAAAGGTAAATTGAATAAAATTTTCGGTTCGACCGGTTATCATCAATCTAACCGGCTTTTATACTTCTAAGTTTGTCTCATATTTTGATTTAACCGGTTATCATATACCGAACCGATTTTTCCTCACTCTTTGTTATATGATGAAACACAGACGATGTTGTTTTGCGAAGCCTTTTGTGTAACAGGTTGGCTTGCAATCGCATTTGCTCAGGTATTTTTAAAAAATTTATTTATATATCTACTTGATAATTATATTTTCTAAAAAAAAAATCAAACATACCTTCTATAAAGTAATACAATTTTCTAAAACCATATGATAAATTCAGAAAATAAAAAGTTTTCTAACCTAATACCTACTCTATATATCCTCTTGGTTTTTCTAACCCTTATTATTATTTATTTGCTTATTTTCATACTTTAATTTTTGGAAGGATGCATTGTGGCTAGACTGTGGAAGATTGTTACTTGGTATCGGAGTTGGTTTATTTAGCTACGTGGTAAACTTCTAATACTTTTAAAATTTTCATTTTGAATATTAAAATGAGAAAATTTTACTGATACAAAGTTGTGTGCTTTCATGCAGATTCCCGTCTATATAGCTGAGATTGCACCAAAACATGTTCGTGGATCGTTTGTTTTCGCCAATCAAGTACGTAAAAATTTAATTTTATTTTGTAACTCTATAAGTTCTAACCATTTGAATCAAACCGATCAAATCTGATGTACGTTGTATTCGCAGCTAATGCAAAATTGTGGCATTGCACTCTTCTTCGTTATTGGCAATTTTCTTCCATGGAGATTATTAGCAATTGTTGGTATGATTATTTACTAACAATCTTAAGAGAATGATAGATGTAAATTCAAACCGGTTAGTTTAAGTTTGTAACATTATGCTTGTATGGTGTTTCAGGCTTTGTGCCATGCGTGCTTCACATTATTTGTTTATTTTTCATTCCCGAGTCTCCAAGATGGTTGGTAAGTTTTATTTTATATATTTTTCATATGGTTTTGGTTTCTATATATATATATATTCATTTAAACAATTATAAATATGAAAATTTGGTTTTAAGGAGTTTTATAAATATTTTTCAAAATTTTCTTTGTCATTGTTGTAATGTTGTTTGTTGTATATATATGGCCAGGCTAAAAAAGGTCGTGATAAAGAATGTCGATATGCTTTGCAACGTCTTAGAGGACAAGACGTTGACATTTCTCGTGAAGCAAACACAATTAAAGTATGAACATTTTTAACTTTTACAATTATCTATTTTTTATATTTCATAATTATTGTTTTTCAAAGTTCAATATTTTTTATTTTCAGGATACTATTGAAATGACAGAACATGAAGGTGAATCTCGGATGTCTGAATTGTTCCAAAGACGTTATGCATATCCGTTAATTGTAAGTATTCGAACTAACAACGAATATATACCAAATTTGTAACACTCTCGTCCACGCACCAATATTTCTCTATAAACCGGAGTTTTACCGTTTCAATTGAACCAAATATTTGTATCCAGATCGGAGTCGGTTTAATGTTTTTGCAACAATTAAGTGGAAGCTCTGGTGTAACTTATTATGCTAGTAGCCTCTTCCAAAAAGGAGGTATATCTACATTTGCATATGTATCACTTTCATCTACTATATGAAAAAATTCTTCAATGTGTAAATTTTCAATCCAATTTTAAAAACTAAAACTTTGTTTATCATTTTATTTGTAGGATTTTCAAGTGCTGTTGGAACATCTATAATAGCTACAATATTGGTAAATTTTCAAGAGGAAAAAACATTTACTTTAAATTACCATGAGGAATCCTAATTATATGAATAATATTAATTATTTGATTATTTTAGGTTCCAAAAGCAATGTTGGGAACAATTATAGTCGATAAATTTGGAAGGAGAACACTCCTAATGGTTAGTTGTAATCTTATAACATTTTAGATTCTATCTAGTAACATTAATAATTATGAATACTATTCATCCTACTAAAAAAATAACTATTAATCTTTGTATAAATTTGAACAGGCTTCTTGTGCTGCAATGGGATTAAGTGCTTTGCTTTTAAGTGTTTCCTATGGTTTCCAGGTGAATTTAAATCTACCATTTTCATATAAAAACACCTATATATATGTGAATACAATATTTTTCTAGCAACACTGTGAATATATGTTATGCAACTTTTAGCTAATTATTGTTTTTTAAACTTTGTTAAATTGTAAAACAGTCATTTGGAATTCTCCCTGATCTCTCTCCCATCTTCACTTGCATCGGCGTATTGGTAATAACCTTTAAATTTTAGATTACCGCAACAGAAAAATAGATGACAAGTAGTTAAATGTTCACCTCTGTGGTCATCCAATAGAGTTCGACTTCTACAAGTCGTATTGTCCCGCATAATTGGGTTATTTAGCTATAGATCGAACCTTGTCGATCCAACTAGTAACAAAAAAAATAATTATTTGAATTAACATCTTTCATTACTCATCAGTTTTAGTTGATGATTTTGATGAAATGTATAGGGTCACATAGTAACATTTGCAATGGGAATGGGAGGACTTCCATGGATTATAATGGCTGAGGTATTTCATCATCTCATAGTTCATTTTTTTTAAGAAACTCTTTGTTTGCATATGTAACATATACATATATAAAAAAATATTAATCTAAATATTTTTTGGTGTTACAGATATTTCCTATGAATGTGAAAGTATCAGCTGGAACATTAGTGACAGTAACTAATTGGTTATTTGGTTGGGTTGTCACATATACTTTCAATTTCATGTTACAATGGAATGCATCAGGTAAAATATTTTTTGATATAAACAACCATTTTAATATAACAATCATTATCATTATATTTTATAAATGGGTGATTGATAAAGTTTTATTTTTAATTTTTTCAAGGAATGTTCTTCATCTTCTCAATGGTATCGGCTTTTTCGATTGTATTTGTATATTTTTTGGTACCGGAAACAAAAGGTCGATCACTTGAAGAAATACAAGCATTGCTCTCAAACTCTCTACAATAATATATTATTTTGGGTAAAATAGTCACACAAATCAATTATTGTAATTGACAAAAAAAAGGATGATTGTAACTAGTGTGAGTTTTGAGTGAGATTTTGTGTATGGATCGAAATTTGGATGGGGAACAATAAATTTGTATATTTCATGTGTTGGGAAAAATGTATGATATATATGCAAAGAAAATATGTAATACGGAGAAAATACCAAAATAATCCCGAACTTTTAAAAAATATTGTTTGTGCGAAGAATGATCTTGTATTGAAATGTTTCCATTTATAGGTGGAGAATTATGGTTTATAAACAGAATAAATCGGGGATTTTAAGGTTTTTATGTTTAGTAAAACGACTTAGTTTCGTTAACCAGCGGAAGTTGCTTGTTTTCAACAGTCGACTATCTTCGGATTTAAAATGATTCAGTGAATATAAATTTAAAGATTAAGACGTATACTACCAAAAAGTTGAGATTTAAATAGTTCAATTTTAAAGTTCAAAGCTTTTGAGTTAAATTTAAAAGTTGGAGATCATTTTTGTACTTTGGGATATGTAATATAGACCAATAATTTAGTGAAGTGTAAAATGAAATTCATGAAAGTGAAAGAAACTTGAAATAAGGAAGAGTTTATGTATTCATTGATCTTATTTCCCTTGAACCAAAACACAATCACATTATGTTGTTCTTATATAGAAAGCTATGATCTATCTACTCTCTTTTGTCCAATGCCACATGTCTTAATCTTCTTCATTTTCAATCCTTAGAGCATCAAAACGGTTACTAGTCTTGATAACCTCATTCCAGTTGCTTGTACGGTCGTTTGCAGCTGTCACAGGCTCCTCTTTTTTGTGTGTTTTGTCCCTTATGTCGTGCTTCAAAACGTCCTTTTGTTCTGCGTTTTGATCAACATTTTGCTCTACTTCATACGATGCGTTTTGCTCATTTTTATTGAGCTGGATCTTGAGCTTCCACACTTGCTTTTGGACCTCGATCTTGTTTAAATGTTGCTCAAATCCTGACAACTTCTTTTGTGTTGTTGTCATTACTTGAGCTAGAGACTTCCCTTTGATAAAAAGGTCATCAAAGGGCATTTGGTCTAGTGGTATGATTCTCGCTTAGGGTGCGAGAGGTCCCGAGTTCAATTCTCGGAATGCCCCATTTCATTTTTTTTTTTAAATCGAATTTTAGATCCCAATTTGCAGTTTATTTACATGAACATAAAAGAAGAAACTTTACAATGGAAACAATCAGATCTCATCAATAATTTGCTAAAAGTAGCAATCTCTCGCAAATCGAATTCGATTTCTTCTGAATGGCATGGAATTGATTTCATCTTCTGTTTTGTGTTTAACCCTAATCTCCATTCTCATCTTCTTCTTCTTCTTCCTCACTCCAACCACTACTCATAGCTTCCTGAATCACTCTTCAACTCTCCATGTCCGCTCTCTTCTCGACGAACCCAACTTCGCTTCCACCACTTTCAATCACACCTCGACCTCTAAATCCGATTCCTTTTGCCTCTCCGCGAGATCTCACGGCGGCGGCGGCGGCGGCGTCATCGACTATTTCTCTCTCCATTTCTGCATCTTCAATCAAAGCTTACTCCTTTCGATCCCTTCTCTCTCTCTTCTCATTCTTCTCCACTTTTACATACTCATCAAAACCGCACAGACCCATTTCTCCACCGTCACCACCAAGCTCGCCGATCGTCTGAATCTGTCTCCGAGTATGGCTGCTGTGACTCTATTAGCCCTAGGTAACGGCGCACCTGACGTATTCGCCTCCGTCGCCGCCTTGCGTGGTGGTCAATACCGAACTGGATTCGGAGCAATCTTATCCGCCGGAACTTTCGTCTCCGCCTTCGTCGTTGGGTTCGTTGCGATCTACGCGGCACCGTTTCCTGTGGACGCTGCGTCGTTTGTGAGGGATGTGCTTTTCTACTTGATAGCTGCTTCGTTCTTGTTCTATGTTTACTTGAGTGGTGAGATCTTTGTGTGGCAAGCGATAGGGTTCGTTGGGTTTTACATCTTCTTTGTTGGGTTCGTCTTTTGGATGGACTTTGGGAGTAATGTTGAGAAAGTGAAAGTTATCAGTGAGGAAGAGAAGGACTTGTTGAGAGTTAATGATTGTGAGATGGGTGTTGCTCCTCTTGAGAGTTTTAAAGCAGAGGAAGAAGATCGATTTTCCGGAGTTTTTCGGCTTTATGGGAAGGTATAAAGAAGTCTTCTTTATTCATCTTTGAGCTTGGTTTGTTGATCATAGTGCTATGGTAACATCTTAGTCACTTGTATGGTTGTGATAAGTCTTTTTGTTAGTCTAGCGAATGAGCATTGTAAGTAGGCTTAGAGCTAATGAGTTTGGGATCTGGAATTGGTCGAGACTCGTTAATCAAGTCTCTCTGTGGTTTGTTGATCATAATGATATGGTAACATCTTAGTCACTTGTATGGTTAAGACTTTTTGTTAGTATAGTGAACGAGCATTGTAAGTAGCTTAGGTTGTTTCAACAACAATCGTCAAGTCTGTTTAGCTGAGAGCTAATGAGTTTGGGATCTGGAATTGGTCGAGACTCGTTAATTAAGTCTCTCTGTGATGTGTATTTTAACCGTGGCAGTTTATACTCCTGCGGGCTTTGGATCTTACTGATGTGCATATGTGTCTTTGGTGAAAGGAAGTTTTGTCTTATCTTAAATCGATATTGCGACTGATCAGGTTGTGTTATTTTGCTTTCTCTGATGTGATTGTAGATCTCAAGGATGTGGGAAACTCCTGTATCAGTTCTTTTGAAGCTTACCATCCCGAAAACTTCTCCTTCTGAATGGTCTCGGTTTTACCGATCTGCCAACATTGTTTTCTGCCCTCTTGCCCTTCTATACGCTTGCAACTCCTTTGTACCACTTAACCACCCGATTTCATTCCTCTTTCCAAACACCCATCTCCCTCTTTGGCTTATCGTCCTCCTCATGACGTCTTCCCTTGCTTTCCTTCACTTCACAATCGAAAAACAACCTCCAAAAACCGAACAAATGCCGGTCATAGTTGTGGCTTTCATAATGAGTGTTTTCTGGATATCAACAATTGCTGGTGAGCTACTTAACTGCTTGGCTGCACTTGGAACCCTCCTTAAACTGCCTCCGGCACTCCTTGGCCTAACCGTTCTTGCTTGGGGAAACTCGGTTGGTGACTTTGTTGCTGACGTAGCTGTTGCAAAGGCAGGCCGACCAGCAATGGCTATGGCCGGTTGCTTTGCCGGACCAATGTTTAATATGCTTATTGGACTTGGAACCGCCTTGGTGATGCAAACAGCCAATGTGTATCCAAAGGCTTACGAACTTCGATTCCACGTAGGTATTGTTACCGCCTTTGTCTTCTTGCTCCTTAGTCTAATGGGATCTCTGTTGGTTATAACCTGGTCAAGATTCCGAGTTCCGAGATTCTGGGGGATCTGCCTTGTAGGTCTCTACGTTGTCTTCACGTTTGTTATGTTTATTATAGCTAAATTTTCAACCTGATCATATGCTAAAAGTCGCCGAATCTCGCGACAAGTTCTTGTGATAGTCTGAAGAGGCAGATTAGGTGAAGTTTGATAGATAGGTTCATGGCCAAAATACATATGAAGAGCAAAGGGATATGCAGATTCTTTTTTTTCTATTGATAAAATGTTACATTTGGTTTCAATTGATCATACTGATTTGATTTAACCAGTATGATATATATTTGTATAGACAACATTTTTGTATTGTTTTTTGATATTAATGAGAAATATTTTTCCATTTGTAATATATGTGGAATTAGAGCAAGAGCAATGTTGTTGATTCTGGTTTTGTTACTAGATAAAGAGAGATCTAATCTCGACTATGCAGAATCTGTATCTTTGTATGGTACTATTTGTATGACTATCCAATACAAATTAATCTTTACCCAACCCAATACTATAAACTCTAAAGGGCTCCTTATAGTATGTGGCAATTATACCGTCAGATCCACCTTGTAGGCTGCGAAATTTTTTTGTCGTTTTGCTTGTGACCACCCTTTTCAAGGGTCTTCAGCATCAATGCTATTGGCACAAACATGAGAACTTAAGACTTCACGGGTAAAAATGTATTTCGTGTGGAAGTGTATATTTGGATGTTTGACAACTTGCCAACGATTATCTTACCGGCATATTGGAAAAGAGAAGGAATGCCTTATGCGTGGTGCAGAGGAAGAAACAATTAACTATCTACTGTTTGAGTGTCCTCCTTCTCGTCAAGTTTGGGCTTTGACACGAATTCCCTCAACCTCTTCCTTATTTTTTAGATCTTCCCTCTATGATAATTTCAATACAATCTATTTTGGGAGGTTAAGAAACTAGGGGATAGTGAGAAGATAATTCAAGTATTTCCTTGATTGTAGCGGTATATACGGAAGATGAGAAATTGTGTGATATTTGATAATCATTGGGAAGCGACCCAAGATATTATTTACATGTCACTCAAGAGGCAGAAGTATGGAGTTGCGCTAATGTTGTAGAGGATGTAGAAAGGCCATACCACTCTTCAAAGGCCTCTTACCCTCATCTTTCTACTATCCTTACAAAAGATACAATATGCCAAATAGATGGATCATGGTGTGTTTCTGGACTCCTGAGTGGACACGGTTGGATGGTGTATGTGGAAGATAAGATATGTTTTTTTGGACAGCGAAACTCGTGTGCTAACTTGTCTCTCTTACATGCGAAATTAGAGTCACTTCTCTAGGTTATGGAATGCACGATAATCGCTTCCTTCACGAACACCTTTTTTGCTATAGATTGTGTGCAACTTATATCAATGATCTCCAATCCGACAGAATGACTTTCTTTTGCTTCAAAGTTAGAGAATTTTAATCTTTTTAAATGTAGTTTCTCGAGTTTTACTATTTTTTATATTTCCCGTAGTTTGAACACTCAGTTGTCTCGCTAAAAATTAGAAAACTCTTCTTTTTCCATATAAGCACATCGGTTACCGATCAACTTCTCTAGAAGAATATCTTTTTATCCGAAGTTTAATGAAATGGAATTCGATGACAAAGGTAAAAGAAAAACTCAAGGAGAAAACAACAATAATATAGGAGAGACTCTTTCATTAAGCAAACACCTAACATGTATATAAGTTTTTAGAAGATTATCATCATCACTTGTCTTGGCTCTAGATTTAAAAGAGTCCTAGAAGCTGATGAAACCATATACATAAAACATTTTCTTTTAATATTTTGTAACGGCTAAAATTGAGTGGGTAAAGAAAATAAATAATTTGTAGTTGTATATATTAATACAAACAAAGCAACATCTGACAACAAAAACAAGAATCTTGACAAAAGCCTTAAGCTTCTGACACGACACACACCAAGCTTTTAAAGCTTTCCACTTTCTACTTCCTTTGTCTTCTTACTCTTTCCTTAGGGAGAAAAAATAGCAAAAACCCTAATAAAAATCACACAACAGATCTTAAAAAAAGCTTGAGGATCATCATCATCATCATCATCATCATCTTTAGATTCTCTCTCTGCAATACTAACTCTTAAGGTCACTCTTGTTTCCTTATTTAGATTTTGTGAAACTCATAGTGAATCCACATACTCATGGTGTTTGTAGAAAATGAATCTACTTTTGTTCTGGGTTTAGTAGATTATTGCTTTTGCTCTGTTTATTTTTGAAGGAAGTTTAGTTTTATGGGTTAAAGATTGATGATTTTGCAACCTTATCTCCTTAAAGATATGAAATTTAGAAAAGCTTTTGTGTTTTGTTTCTTGTAGAAGAAATGGATCAACAAGAGCATGGACAATCCGGAGCTATGAACTACGGTTCAAACCCGTATCAAACCAATCCTATGACAACCGCTGTAGCCGGGAGCGTAGGCCCCGGCTCGGCGGCGGCTGTGCCGTCAGGCCAGCTAGCTTTCCACCAGATTCATCAGCAGCAGCAGCAGCAACAGCTTGCTCAACAGCTTCAAGTGTTTTGGGAGAACCAATTCAAAGAGATTGAGAAGACGACCGACTTCAAGAACCATAGCCTTCCGCTTGCGAGGATCAAGAAGATCATGAAAGCGGACGAGGATGTCAGGATGATCTCCGCTGAGGCGCCTGTTGTGTTCGCGAGGGCTTGTGAGATGTTTATCTTGGAGTTGACACTCAGGTCGTGGAACCACACGGAGGAGAATAAGAGGCGGACGTTGCAGAAGAATGATATAGCCGCTGCTGTGACTAGAACCGATATATTCGATTTCCTTGTTGATATTGTTCCTAGGGAGGATCTTAGGGATGAGGTGTTAGGAAGTATTCCGAGAGGAACTGTCCCTGAGGCGGCTGCTGCTGCTACTGCTGGTTACCCATATGGTTACTTGCCTGCTGCGGGAACAGCTCCGATAGGAAACCCGGGGATGGTTATGGGTAACCCGGGAGGTTCTTACCCACCTAATCCGTATATGGGTCAACCGATGTGGCAACAACAAGGACCTGACCAACCTGACCAGGAGAATTAAAGAAACTGTGAGTTTTCTCGCTTTGTTTGAGTTGATTTTGGTTGAAGTAAAATGTGATCAAGTGTGTTTACTTGGCAGAGTTCATGTGGAATCAAAGAAAGGAAGAGACTTTAGAGGAAGAAGAAGAAGAAGAAGAAGAAGAATCTCAAGTTTTATTTAGCTATGGATGTATAAAAATGTAAGGAACGATCTAGTGTTGGATATTATCTGAATGTTATTATCTTCATCACATTAGTTCAAGCTTGCGCGGAGTTACAAACAGGGAACATAACTTGTCTCAACCGAAAACAGTAAACCCGTCAGGGTAGTTCCAACCCCGAAGCAGAACGCGAGGAGTTTTCTTTACGCCGGTAGGAGCTTCAAATGAGATCTTAAAGGTCATTGATTCACCCGGAACTAGCGAGAAGTAGTTGTCTGAATAGTGTACAGGCAAAATCCTCGTGTCTTGTTTATCTGTTTCTGTGTCGTGAACCGAGAAACGAAGGAAGAAAGCAACTCCAGGATCAGTTCCTTCCACGTTCAAACCGCGGTTGCTATCTGCAGAGACTATACGTCTACTAAAGAGCTTCTGAAGCAAGCCTAAGTCGCGTTTTTCATCGTCTTGAAGAGTGTTTTCGGGTAAGTTAGCTTTAGATGTATTGTGGACATTAATCTCCAGCTCGTACTTTGGACCAACCGTAGCTGCATTGCAAGTGATCTTCAGAGGTATTTGCTTCTTTCTGTATGTCTCCAAGAGCGTATAATCTTGCCCAGGCAGATGTAGCCAGTAGAAGTTTCGGGATATAACCGTTTTGTCCGAGACATAGTACATTTTCAGGAGAAGGAAATACACGGGCTTTGGATTTTCGGACTTCGGGTAGTCGAATTCTGATATCTGCACAACTTTCTTTGGTGGTGCGGAGACGTTCTTGAACACTTTGGAGTATGGGGAGTTGCCGTCTAGGTCCCATACCGATGCCTCTATCTCCACGTCTGATAGCTCTTTCGAAGTCGTGTTTACAACCTATCGGAGATCGAATTACATTACACTTCTAAGACCTTTGTTCGCGGTGATTGTCAGAGAAAGAGTGATAGTGAAACGCACTGACCTCAACGACGTAGCTTGCGAGGTTCAATTGGACGTGAACCGGCTCTGCAGCAGAACGGCAGCCATAAAAACCGGCTGTTTGGTCAAGAAGATGATCGTAGAATTGACCTCTGAGACCAGTCCATGGATTTTGGTTCTTCCATATCAAGACACCCGTGTACTTTGTCCACATCCGCGAACTCCAGCCTTCGAATAGAGCTCTGTACTGAATATAGTTCACCAATTGAGCCTGTTAAAGGGAACAAAAAAGGAAGTTACAGCCGCTAAACCGAGCTCAGAGATCACACTAAGTTAAAGGAAGACGGTCCAGACTCCAGATCCCAAATGTACCTTTAAGCAGAAGTCGTCAAGATTCTCTGGAGCACCATACATAAGAATCTGGTCATGGACTTTTCCAGGCTTAGAATATGGAATGTACTTGTGGTAATCCCACATTCGATTCGCCACTTCTTCCACAAACCCGTCCGCGCCTTTCTTAAACAAAGGAATCTCCCAACCTTCTGGAGGCATTGTGGCTCTTATCGTATCTGCAACAGGCATTCCAACAGAACCGACTTCTGGATTGAAACCGAACTTATAAAATGTGTCTTTAAAGAAATCTTCAGGGTACTGAATCTCATAAGGGCCGTCAGTGAAGTTTCCTTTACCGTCTGCAAAGCCGTCCCACATAGATCCTTGAATATAGATTCTACTACCATCAAGATAAACACTAGGATCTGAATCTTGGTCGGATAAATGTTGGGTTTCGAAGTAAGGGTGAAGCCTCAGGTCTTGCTTTAGAGCTTCATTTATGTCTTTCGGCGGAACTTGTTCGTTTCCACCAACCCAAAGAGCCAAGCTTGGATGGTTCCTCAAAAGTTTGACAGTATCACGAGCGCACAAAAGGAACAAGTCGTGGTCTAGCGGTCCATTTGGATTTGATACCGGAACACCTCTTCCGTCAACGTCTCCAGTGATCCAAAACTCTTGCCAGACCTGACAATAATCAAGATAAAACTTCAGAAATGGCAACTGAAGAAGGATGATAGTGAAGAATCATTCTAGAATCATACCAACAAACCGTAGATATCGCAGAAGTGATAAAAATCCGGCCTTTCAGCCAACCCACCGCCCCAGCAACGGATCATGTTCATATTCATGTCAGCATGGAACTTTATATCAGTTCTGTAACGTTCTTTAGAGAGACGTAACAGTCCATCTGATAGTATCCAGTTGCCACCGCGGATGAAGATCGGCTCTCCATTGATCTTGAACAGCCTGGAAAATTTCGAGAAACAAGATGGCAGAGCCTCCGCAGAATTATTGTGCTCATTTGAAACTGAAACTGGAATATGTAAAGCTTACCTTCCACCAGTGACACTATCAATATCACTTTCAATCTTACGGAATCCAAATGGCTGCATCCACGAATCAGATTCCCCGAACTCTTTCACAACGACAGTGATTGAAACGTCATAAAGGTTTTGCTTTCCCATCCCGTTAGGCCACCACAGTTCAGGTTTGTAGAAAAAGAGCTGCTAATTGACTATCTTATTAGCTTATTGAATAAACAACTATACAATAAAAGCACCACTTACCGGGTTAAACGTGTGCTGAATATGTCCGCGAGCAGGGATCAGAACATTCTCCGTCTGAAGATGTTCTACTAAACAAACACCGTTTTCGAGTTCGGCTGTTACTTGAATACTAACGGAACAATCAGCAGTCCATGTGCTTTTGTTTTCAAGTTCAGCAGTCACATGCAAGTAAGCCCTCTCGTAATCATCATAGAAAGTTGAGACTAGATGAGGATCAATTATTCTTACAGGCTGCAACCACAAACAAGAGCATGATTATAGCGGAGAATATATCATCTCTTGAATGCAATCTAAACAAGCTTCACTAACCCCAGTAACGGATATCGACACTTCATCCCATATGCCAGTATTCCGATCCCTACAAGGAAAAAAGGTTACACGCCTTTTAACTATCGAACACAAGCTCAATCTTCTAAACAAAACCGCGTTAAAACATTACCTTATCGGACAAATCCAGTCCCAACCTTCAACATACTGTGCGGCTACATCTTTCCCAATCTGTCATAGATACTCAACCACATTGTAATGTAATGTATGTTCGAATCGAATAATGCAAAGAAAGAACAGTGCCATAAGCCTCTCGGAGAGAGGCGTACCTCGTGATCACCACCTTGCCCTCCCTCAGGAGGTATAGAGCCAGGATGATCTGGCGGATAAACGATAACCGCGAGCATATTGTTCTCGGTATGAAGAATATCAGTAACATCAAGTGTATGTCTACGAAACATTCCTTTGGGAAGCAATGTCTTGTGACCATTTACAAACACTTCCGCAGAGTAATTGATAGCACGAAAGTTCAAATGCACGTATTGATTCAACAACTGCGAAAAAGCTTAAACAACAAAATTAGAGGCAAAACCCAAATGAAAGGGACAGAGATTGAGGTTAAGCTCTGACCCGTTTGCAATGGAAGTTAGTGAAGAACCAGAAAGTGTAATAGTCTCTTCCAGAGTCAGCAATGTCAGTGATTGTTTCGTTTTCGAGTCCATAGAATGGATCTGGAACTGACTTGTTCTTCACCAATGTGCCTAAAACACTGTCAACGAGAATCTGTGTCAGACTAAAATCTCGTTCTTGCATGAATCAAGAAGAGGGCAAGAAGAAAATTGCTGAAAGATGAAAACTTTGAAGGAAAAATCGAAACTTTGTTTAAGATTTGAGATTATGAAAGGGAAGAAGAAGAAGAAGAAGAAGAAGAAGAAGAAGATTACGTTCCGGGAACGACGGCTTCCATCCACGGAGATTGGGAACCTAGAGACGGTGGATTGGTGGTAGTGAGCTTGACGCCGTCGTCATCGATCTCCGTCGATCTCGCCGCTAACCAGCCGGAGTCTAAAAGTGTCTTCCCGATCATCGCCATTTTTGAGTTTCTGATCTAAAGCTTCGTTGCAAAAACACTTGAAAGTTTGAAACTTTTTGTCTGTTGGACAAAAGTCGATTTTGAGGAAAGAAGAAGAAAATGCAAAATGTGGATAAGCCAAAAAAGTAGAGTAGAAGAAAAGATTTTAACTTTTGTCATAATGCATTATCATCTTACATCATCTACTATAGTTCCCATTAAGACATGACTTCCTCATTTACATGTTATGGTTCAAGAGTCACCTCTTTGATCCACAGAGAGCACCCAAAGAGATTTCATGTGTTGTGGTATTCTTTGCGTCGAAATTGATCCGAAAATGACTGATTTGCGGGAACCTCCCACGAAATGAAACATTGGCTTTGACTCCAATTTTGTTTTAGTTAATGTTTTGTAGATCAATTGGTCTCCAAACCGTTTATAAGAGTTTTGGACTCCAAAACCATCTAAAAATCTCGGGACCGGCCCTGAACCATCCCGGAACATTTAGCATTTGCTTTTGCAAGTTATAAACATTGTTTGTAAGCTTCATTCATGGCCTTACTCTCTATTGAGATTTAAGCTCCAAAGCATAAAGATGGAAAGGAAATAAAAGGAAGAATAAAACTCTTGAGAGAAGCTAAGAGTATAAGATTCAAGTAGCCAATAATATCTTCACAAGAATGGAAACAAGTTCAACTAAGAAAAAAACAACAAAAATAGATGAGAAAGAAAGAAAACAATGAAGAGAGTTCATAGCAAATTTACAAATTCATTGCAAAGAAGAAGAAGCAAATTGTTGAGTAGTAGTTTTTGATTTTTGATGAAACAAGAGATTGGTTTGGTTTCTGGAAGAGAGTTAAAGACCGAGCAAGAATTTGAAAACATCGCTCAATGAAATGATACCTTCTACACGTTTGCTCCCTGCTTCCACTATCACCAGCCTCCTTACACCTGTTTTACAGCCCCAGTACTTCTCAATCGGATGTTCGTGTGCGTGGTAGTAAAGCGAAACAAAGCTGAAGATTGTGTGGAAGGTAAGATATATTTACCTGGATTCGCTAACCGTTCCATCACTTTCAGAAGAGAGTCCGAGCGTAAGCACATCTGACATCTCTGCCCGTTGAAGATTCCATAAGGTGGACTTGCATCTTGCCCCAACTGCAGCGCCTGAAGCAAGCAACATACACATTCCGTAAGGAGACAATTTGCGATGATAGCTTATCGATAGGCAGGTTAGACTGAAGCAAGGTCCGAAAGAGAAAAACATTGATGAGAAACCGGATGGATCTTGGCTTCTAATGCGAGGGTTTACCTGGTGAACCGTCATGTCATCAAGATGAATCTGTGCGTATGCCTTATCTTTAGCCAGAGCAGTTATGTCACTGGCCAATAAAAGATATGTGATTAGAAACACATGAATTCGAAAATGGAATTAAGAATACATATCATGACAATTGTTGGACAGAGGTTTACCTTCGGGAGTATATGTCAATGAGCGAATCATTGTCATCTACTACGGGAATTGAACTAACTTCAGCTGCGAAAACCAGATACAAAAGATATTACGGAAATTGATAAAGCACTACAAAATTAGTCATAGCATCTAAAGTTCATTATTTGGTGTTTATGGATTTGAATAGCAACTTTGATAAGAAAAGTCGAAGAAAGCCAAATGTTCAGCTGCACGGTGATATAACCATCTATGATGTATATTTAAAATAAAAACCTGATTGATACGTAGAATATAGTCTTAAGCTGCAGATGAACTTTAAATAACACATTGATGAAACAGGAGAAAAAATGTAATACCTTGAACTAATAGTGAGAGCGCAGCTCCCAAAGAGGCGTGTGGTCTCAATGTCGCAAGAGGCTTGCTATTTGATTCTCCGATTCTGGGGACCCAAGTACCCAGTGGAATTGAGCAAATGGGCTGCTGAAGGATTGGCAAAGAGCTAGACGAATGTCTAAAGTATCTGCAAATACCTGGCAGACATAATTAATTTAGAGTTAAAAGTCTCTAATATGAAGATAACATTTCGCGAAAAAATTAAAAACAAATAAAACGGCGACTAAGTTTTGAGACGGGCTATTCCAACTATAAAAGCTCCAACTGCTATTGCTCTCTATTCTACAGAACCCATCCCTTCACATAATATTTGGAGAAGAAGAAGAAGAGCGACAATTTTGGAAATGGCAGAATCATATGCACGTCAAGAACTGAAAAGTGCAAGCGGTCAAGTTGTAGCGCTCATCAATGTCTAATGGTCTATTCACAAATGGACCTTACATTTTAATATGCCAGATAGAGAAGCAAGATGCAGTAACTGCGGGTGTGAACCATCTTGCAAAGAAGAATATATAACCGGAACGGCTGCCACCTTGTTTTGCAAAATTTTCAGGGCAACGTCTTTCAGATTATCATAGGGCCCAACCTGATAGTAGTTTATAAAAACATTAAGCGCAAAAGAAAAGGATCGTTTAGCTATTTTACTAAAATATGCTATATAAGTTCTAAAAGGATATGTTCGTAGAGCGTAAACCTAAGCCAACAAAAAAGTAGTTTTATTTTTCGAGAAGTAAACATGTAGACAAGTAGACAGCCATATATGACTTCAGATACATTCCTAAAAAACATGCTTCCCTATCCAAAATATCAGTCATGCTTATACATTTTGTTTTGAACTAATATTTTAAGATCAGCTGAACAGGATACTTGATTACAAAGTTCGTGGATAGAAATAACAAGAGAACTTTTTTCAAAAGTAAGGAAGCTATGCGAAAGATCAGTATTGATAACAGTAGAAGGGAACAGCAAAATCTCACCTGAACAAGTGGCCTAGGATATGGTCTCCCACTTCCATCGTATTGTCTGCTAATATGAGCCTTCCCCTCTTTCCAGGCCGCTATTGTATGCGTCTCAAGTTCTTCCTCTGTCAAGTTTGATCCGTGAGTTCCGAGCTGCAATTTCACGGAGTTGCTATTACCACGCAGGAGCAGAAAACTCTAAGCTGGGAAAGCTAGTAACCATCTACAGATACTTTGCACCAGGCAATGTACTTAAAACTAGGTATGTTTATCATAATTTTTCAAATTCCTAAGTTTATGAATATTTGTGAACCAAACTAGTATCATTGTCCCCGTAGATCTATACTCAGGATAACTGAAAAAACTCAGACGAAAGGAAAACGAAATCTGCAGAAAAATGAGTTAAACTGCAAAGAGTGGCTTTAACATCCCAAATGAAGCAGAAGAGCCACCTTCAACCCGAAAACAATATGGGATATTGTTAGTCAGTAATGTTCATAAAAAAGCAGATTCGCAGCTATGGGAAACATTATAGCATATATTTATGTGTATAGCTATGTTTCTTTCTACAGCCAAAATCAGGAATTAGTATATTACCCATCATTAATAGCTAGACTTTTCTCCTCTTGGAAATTCTAAAATGATATCAGTAAATTGAAGGAATGATTCAGAGATGAAAAAATTATTAGAGAAGCCAACCTCTCTTAGTATTAGAATGAAGTCCAGTGGACCAAGAACTCCAACAAATTGACCTTTACCAAAGTCCCAAAGAGGAGCCAAAGGGATTCCCTGAAACCATAGGGAATTAGCAAAAATGAGAAAGTCAGACAATGTAAAAATAAATTTAGATGAATGGAGTTCCATAAAGTTTCGCTTCTTTCAGTTTTCGGGTCTGGATGCCATAACATTAGAATGTCATACATGACTTTGTGAGGCAGAGAGAGGAACATCCCAACAAGAACAGAAACTGAAACATTGGTAAATAGAGCAAACCTGTTCATATAGTATATGGAATGCTTGCTTCACTGGTAAATTAACGTCCAATGCAATAACCTGTAAAAGTTTTCGATCATCTTAGAAAATTTCCGACTAAGAAGCCAGGAGCTATTCTCATTGATAATATAATACATAAAGACAAAAATCATAAAACAATAAGAAAACGAAGAAAACCAAACCTTGCCCGACTCTGGGAGGAGCTCATATGCAGTACGGGTAGACAACAAAACAGAGATACGATGACGAGATACCTCCAAATCAACCCCTGACATCCTAGGGATAGATTCCTGGGATGAATCAGTCTACAATATAAGCTCCATGTCAAAACAGTCTGAAACTCAAGTTTACTCGACTAATGACGAAGCGAAAAAATACTCCAAATAATACTAGCCACACGAAATTACAAAAGTTCAGACTAAGATCTCTCAGCAACGGTAAGCCCTATAAAGCTATCAAAGCACGAAGCAGACAAATATTACTTTACATCCTTAGGTGGAACACTAGTCATTATCACTTTCCAGACCCAAAAAGCAACATAAACTGCACTTTTTAGATAGAAAAGGAAAGGTCAAGTTCCTTACTGTTCGCGGGAAGACATCATCTACATCCATATTTGATCGGTCAAGTGACTCTGGGCTAAAACCAGTATGAACCATATCTGGTCCAGTTATAAATATTGTATTCACTACCCCACCATTACCGCTTACAAATGGCTGGTGCTCATCGTGCCGCCATTCCCCATCAACAAAAAACTTATACTGCATAAAAATAAAATAGCACAATAACATCAGTAGCTTCTTAAGCTCTCACGTCTCCATAATCAACTTCATGTTTAGATATATTACGTCCAACCAAGGAGATTCCAGAAACCAAATAAGCACTAGTTTAAGTCGAATATGCAGTAAAAATCTCCCATGGCTGCACGAAATTTTAGCAATAAGCCAGTTCATGTGCTACTATAAATTACAGACTGTTCAATGATGACACTAACTTTTGAGAATGCAATCAACAATGACAAGATGTATATATGGTTCTCATGCATATTGCATTGGCTAAGGATCATAGACTAAGTGCATCAGTATCATGGACATCGTAAATTAACTATAAAGACACAAATGTTCCACCAAGGGATTAATTCACAAAGAATTTTTTTTTACGAAACAGGTCCAGTACAAAATTTCTTAACCTGATGGTATCCCTGCGTCAAGTTGCAAATGACTTGAAAAACAGTAGGGCATCCCTCAAGTGGTGACATTGGCACATGTTCAGTCCACCTGCCCACATACCCATTTCGTAAATCAGTCTATGCAATGCAGAAACCCTATAGATACAACACAGAGCCACATAGTCAATCTAAAGTAATTATCCTACTTCTAGCTCAACCATCTCACCTGGTGAAAGATCCACTAAGGAAGACCCTTCTACCTCCATAAGGCCACACGAAGCGAGTCGGAGTAAGAAGCTGCCCTGAAGCAGCACTGTTTCCACGAGTGTTATCCAACGTAGAACCAAACATCCCCTCCTAGTGTTTATATAGTTACAAGCTAAAAACAATTCCTAAAAACGTCCTCAATCGATTCGTAGTGCGTATAAATCCCGAGTCTTTCAACAGAAGAATCTCTTCAAATAACGAAAACTTCAAACCCTTTAAGCCTTACACATGCAGAGAGTCTCCGAAACACGATAAAGCTAATCATAACAATCCCATCCACCAGTAAACGAAACCCTAAAAGCCCATTTCACGATCTACAACGGAAGAATTCATCAACATCCAAAAACCTGTGAAGACCCCTAAACTCAACCCACGAAACAATCTAGCCCAAAACGTCAACTGATGAGAGATGAATACGCCACGGCGGAAACCTAGCTCTGAAAATTTTCCGAGGAAAGCTCTCTCACGACTCTGATTATAATTGGGAAGAAGAAGAAGAAGGAAGAATTAGGGATTTGAAAAAGGAAGAAGAGAACCCTAATTAAGAGAGAGTGGAGATGACATTGTTTGGATCTGAAGGGAGGAAGAATGTTATTGGTCTTTGGAGGTGAAGAATCTGAGGGCGAAGAAACGCTGCGAAAATGAAAAAAAAAAAAATGTTTTTTTTAATCCATGGAGATATGATTTTTCCCTTTTTTTTAATTTATTTATTTACTCCCAAAAAATAAATGTAACAGTTACATCGTTTTTAACATTTTTTTAATATGGTTATTAAAAGTATATTCTTTTTCTTTTTTTCTGTTGTGAATATATATATTTTATAAATTATGCAAATAGTCCCTATTCTCTTCATTTCTTAGTAAAATAGCATCAAATATAAATTCTTGTCGACTAAGTAATATTTGAGAGCCTAGATCTATAACATAAGTACTATTAATGAATTAGATAAGGGCAATGTTTACGGAAGCATTAGACGCTAAGTGGACGGTGTTCTAACGTCTAATATCTAAAGAATTAATCGGAGTTTATGCGATTTTTAGATGATTTAGACATTTACATTATAAATATATATATATATATATTAACCAAAATAGAATTTTATACATAAAGATTTTATTAGTCATATTTATGAAACTAAAATTTATAATTAGGTTATATGTAAAAAATAAAATTCAATCGATTTTGTATTTTTGTAGGTTCGCCTAGACCCGTCTAAATTCGCTTAAACTCGCTTAATAATATTGACGTCTAATTACAACGTTTATAAAGTAATTGTCATGGTCTATAGTGCTTAGCGCCTAAGAAAAGGTTGTCGCTTAAACCGTTTTTAGAACACTGGATAAGGATGATCTAAAGTACTATAATACTAAAATGTGAAAGACAACATTTTTTGAGGATACAAGCATCGACAAATGCTTGAGTTCAAGGTGACAATATCAACTTATAGTCGTTTTGTAATTTTCTCATCTTTCCTTTGTTGCTACTTCTCTAGTTTCTAAGTTTCTTTTTTTTGTTTTGTTAATGAAGTTTCTAAGTTATGTAAGGACTGTGAAAAGTTAACTTAAATTTACAAAAAAAAAACTCAATTAATTGATGAGTTAAGTGTGTTTTAGAGTTAGGGTTTTAGAGGTTTAATTAGTTCTTTTTTCCTTCGAAATAGTTAGTTCTTTTTATAAGCAGAACATCCAAATTTTAGAGAGTCTCAACCTAAGAAAAAAAACAATTTTAAAAGTGCACACATAAGCATACAACATCATATATCATATAATATATAGTAAGAGCTGCTATTGTTTTAAGTTAATAAAATAGAGATGGTGGATCAAGAAACTACTTGATTTAGTCATTACTTTCCATTAACTTTGGTTGCAATATATAGAATAGAGGCAATGATGTATTTGCATTAATTCATTGTGGTTTTGTTATATTCATTTTTAGGAATGATTCCATAAAATAGGCTGTAAAAACAAATATCTTTATTAAATTTGTATCCCAAATTGTCTCCTACATTGTTTATTAATGTGAAATATATATGTTTTTACATAATCAACAAAGCTTTGAAATTTCTTTACAAATGAGTAGTTAGTCCACTTATGTAATACAACTAACTACCTGAAAATATAACTAAGATGGTATCAAATAGTTTTTTCTTAATTTTACATGGTACTTTCTAACATGCTTGCATCTCATTCTCATGGGTATCAAGTTCAACAACTTTTGTAAAATCAACTCCATTGGACTTGTCCTCTTCATTTCTCTCTTTGTTCTTCTCAATGGATACATCATATATTGGTGTGTACCTTAAAATATTCGCGCTCATGGTTCCCGAGGCATGGCTGCCTGCTTGTGCAGGAGCTCAATGTCGCGATTCCATGGTTTGAGCCCATGGAAACAACATTTTTCCCTATAATCAATAGTACTTATATAGATGTCAGATATTTGTTATAAGATTTTTACTACATATGAAAACATTGCGTGTTACCACATTGGTCTTGACTATATAATAGTTTAAATGTACTATGTAGAATGTTACTATCTTCATATACTTATTGATAAATATAAAGATCTTGATGTTTGTGATTTTCAGCTTTTGTCCCTTTGAACTAATCTCTTAATACATGTCACTAGTTAAACTTAGTTGATTAGAGCAAGAACATAAGATAGTTGAGAAGTGGTCCCAAAGAAAGCTTTACATAAACTATAGGCTGCATCTTTATTTGATGAAATTGTTTCTATATTTTTTTACTTGATCGTGATTTAAATCACCCCATTTGTAGATAACCATAAAGTGAGCATGTCATAAGATTTACAAAATCTTGAAAAATTCATATATAATTTTGGGTTTAGTGTGCACCCATAAGGTTATGGTCCTCATGATCTTGGGGCTAATACCCTCTAAACGCAAACCCTAGAGACGTTTTGACTATTCAGCTTTGTGACAAACAAAAAAATAAAGGCATTACCCTATTGGTTGTTCTTGGTTCTATATTGACCTTTTTTGTAAAGAAGAAATCTTGACCTAAAACTTAAATTCAATTTTCTTGTATTCTATGTCTAATTAAACCTTATTTGCTTTCAAGAAGTACATCTCATAGTATGCAAAGAAAAATACAATTATATATATAAAGCAAATACAAACTCATATACATTTTTAGTAAAGATTCAACAATAAACATTATCTTCTTCTATATCTAGTGATCTTTCTTGACCTCATAGTAAATGATTCAACTCACATATGTTTAGTTCAATGAGCTGAGGAGCTGCTTCCTTTCTCAAAAACTCTACTAAACTCTGTGGGATGTTGGTTTTGTAGATCACTTCTTCTATTGAGCTCTCTCTCATTTCCACTATCATTACCACCTTTGTTGTTTTCAGCTCTTTCTCTCTCAGCTTCGCGGTACTTATGAAGATACTTCCCTATGGCATCAGCATAGTTATCAAGACCAAGAGTGCTTAGAGCCCAACATATGTCATCTCCATTCACCGTCTTTCGATTCTCCCTATGGCACTTGTCTGAGGCTTCACAAGTAACAAAGCTTATGAACTCTGTTGCACACTCTTGAATTGTTTGTTTTGCTTCTTTTGAGATCTTTGCGTTTGATGGTAAGATTTGCTTCATTAGTCTTCCTACATTGGCTATTGGTAGTAGTCTATCTTCATCTGTCATTTTCTTTTTTTCTTTTCTCTTGTTCTATTGAGTGTTAACTTTAATGTCTCCTCTTATCACCTTTTTATACAAGTTATGTATAATATGACTCTCCTTGTATATGTAGATGTATAGGTGTATATGTGTATGTGTGTGTTGAGTAGATGTCCTATATGATGTCCTTGCCTTTGACCCTACCACTTAATTTATTACATTGTACAAGATTCTGTCTCTTTATGGATGTGTGTTTATATGTTAAGCTTGTATATATGAGCATGATCATATCACTTGTTATGAATGTAACATTATCAAATCTATATATTTTTAAAAGACCACGTTTAGTGGTGAAAATTGGACTAGTTTTTACATATTTAAGGCGGTTGCAAGTTCATGTTTGTCATGTTTCTTCAAATTTTTTCTCTGTTGATTTATAGAATGCTAGGTGCACAACGAAAATATTCATGTGAAATAATATAGTATATGATATTGTATTGAGTTGTTCATAATAAATTATATGTAGTAGTATATATATTCACAAGAGTTAAATCTATCTCAGCGAATGACATATACCTAAATAATTTAATTCGTAACCCTAATAGGATACTAGAATATTCATCGGTTTGCATTTCACAGACTTCACTTCATTGATTTTTTGTGGTCCATGATACGTAGTTAGTTAGCAAAATATACATATTGACTAACGAAGTGTTGGCCCAGTGGTAAGAATTTCTCGATTTAAAGAGGAGGTCCTTGGTTCGAACTACGTTAGGAGAGGTTGGCTCGCCAAAAGCAAGTATCTTATCTGGTCTGACCCCGTCTTGGAGAGTCCTACGGACTCTGAATCTTCTGGTCAAAAAAAAAACAAATACATATATATATATATATACACACATCATGCTCCTTACATATCTCGAATAATTCCATCGACTTTTCATTTATATGTCGCACACGTGACGCATATGATAGCAGAAAACAAACATTTTTCAACGAATTAATACATATTGGGATGAGATCAAAGCCCACACGTAGCAAATGACAAGCATATATTCATGTAACAAAGGAAATAGTTATTAACTTATTACGATACGAATATCCTTTGACATTGCAGTGCATTTTTATAAGAATATTGGGTTAATTATAGTTTATAGTTTTTAAGTTACCATCAAATTCTCTAGAACGATCATTAGCGTATAAATTTTCTTGACGTGTTCAATCTGGTTTGTGGCTTTTTAAAAATAATAATAATAATCATAAGACCTAATAAATAAACATATAGCACTTGATTAGTATTTTACAAACGAAATGTTAGCTACACAATTTCTATTTTACGGAAGTGAACAAAAAAATTTATTAACTTTCTCTCGTAGAGACATTTAAAATTATTTTTGTTTGGTTTTTACTTTAATATAATAAAATATGAGATAAAAACAGAAAAGCATATATGTGACGTAGTTATAAGAAAATTATATATATTTTTTTTCACCTTTATAAGAAAATTATATTAAATATTCAATTGTGGGATATAATGTTTTAAGCTATTCAGTTTTGCTTTAGCTTTTGAAAACCTTTACCTTTGACTCATGCTTTATGAAAATGCTATGGGTATATTATATATAATAATTTAAGCAACTTGATTATAAACATATATAACTTACATCACGTTGTCCAACTTATTTGATTGATTATCCAATCCACGTTATTTCCTATTATATATTTTCTTCGACAAGAATGTAAATATTTATTAATAAAAACGAAATATGTTGGAGTACAAGAGTTTCTTAATAGTATTTCGATAAGAATGTTTCCTATTACATATTGCTACATAATAGTATTTTGATAATGAATTTTTATTTAGTTTTATGCATGAAGAGCTCTAAATGGAAAATGAGAATTATACCCATAATGAAAAAACGAAGTGGACTTAATTAATATTGATTAAAGTCTAGAGCTATACTTTGATAAAAAGAAATGATTCTTGATCAAGCAATGGTTGGATTATGGAATGTCAAAACCTTAATATTAGAAAATTATAAAATTAGGGGCACGTAATCCGCATAATATCCGGTACGGATCATATCCCACTCGCATGCATTTGACCTTTGTATGTTTTTTAAAAAAATGTAAAAGGAAGAAGGAAATATATTATATATACATTATATATATATACTGCACATGAATTTACTAAATTTTATAACCGATAACTAAAGCCAAGTATTTTAGAAAATAGCTATATAAAAGTTTAACCAATACGATGAGTTTATATTGGCCAAGTAAATGGTTTAAATAATATTAGAATGTGCTAGATTCATACACCAAAACGTTTGGCTCTCGAGCATTTTAAGCCATATGAAAGAGCGGGGCTCGTAGTCCAGTGAGACAGCGCCTGCTCACAAAATTCTAGGGTCGTTGGTTCGAACTCCGGGTCGCGTATATATGCGCGTATGCCCCGTATGCGAGGTTATGGGCTACCGGATCAGCCCGTTGTGATCCGGACTCCTCGTATGTGGGGAGCATAATTCCCAAGAATAGGGATGGGCTACCGGATCGGTCCGTTGTGATCCGGAATAGCCGAAAAAAGCCATATGAAATACTCTACTGGAATGTCAAACTTGTATCATGGTTATGTATATTATATTGTGGATTGAATTGTTAATTGTGTATTTATATTTTGTTTATGTATACAACATATATTAAAATATTTTGTACAATCAAATATTCTTTTGAGAATGAGTAAACTTTAGTCAATATCCTTACTATGAGAAAATTAGTAACATTTTATTTTTGAAAAAGAATTATCATATAAGATAAAAACATTACATTGGTTTACATTTTGTTCCTCGTTCTTGCTAATTTCATTCACGTAAAATCATGGTGTAGCCTACCTATTAACTATTATAGAATTTAGAGACATATATTTACATTAGAACTTAGAATATGTACGTACATTATAAAATAAATTATATATAGAATGCTTCATTTTAAATTAAAACCGGAATATTCGGTTATGAAAGTGTTCTACATACTTCGAAACTGGATTATTGACTTTAAAATGTTTATGTCTAAATTAATTTGAAATCGGATTTGGATATGATCTTTGACACACCTTAATATGTTTTATATGGTTTAAAAGAACCATACAAATTAAAAATAAGTTTGCTCTTTGTTAAAAGCATTTCACTTTTTTTTCCTTAATCTATCAATAAATGAAATTTAATTGGAAAGTTGTTAACGGTCTCCTAATTTCTGTTAGCTATATTGTATTCTTCAATATAATACAGAACTCGTTAATGCTGTCTTTGTTAGCCCACTTGTAAATTTTTAGTGTTCTTTTTTTCACTAATACGTGTGTTTGTAATGGTTTATAGAAAAATAGTAGTGCGTAGGAAAAGTTTAAAATAGTTGATTACCATATTTATGTCACAAAAATGAATTTATATTTTTGATCGATAGTCTTGATAATATTCCAGAGTAAATGTGTTTGTGTTGAAATAGGATTGTGATAAGTGAAAATATTTTCGGAATCGTGCGAGTGCGAATGAAGAAAAAGTAAAAGGAAAGGTTGCATGATGACTGCATGAACAATAATATATGTTTTTAAAAAACTTTATAGTACTCTCGATCATCAAACACTGCGGATTCGAATTCAAAGAAAGAGCGTCGGTACAAACGGGAAGAACAAAGTGCTGCATGAGTTTATCTATTTTTTCTAAGTTAGCATCTCAACTATAAGCTATTTTACCGTCTCCCTTGTAGTATTGTTTTGATATTTTCAATCTTTTTATAATATCTTACGCGTAATTAAAAGTTTGTGCTCTTATTGTTCACGTAAAATTTTTTATAATTTCCAACAAACCACTAAAATAATTGATATTCTAAGCGATTGGTTTTTTGCATATGTAACGGACCGCCTTTCAACGTAAATGAACGTACTTTTAGGGGGTGTTATTCAACTAAAGAATTTTATTGAATTTAAAAAAATTAAAGATTCTATTTAATTCTAGTGTTATTCAAGCGTGTTTTAAATGAATTCTCTTAAATTCATATGTTATTGGATTGAGTATTTTGAATCATTCTATTAAATTACTTTAAATTTTAGTGTTATTCAATTTCCTTATTTTCTAATTCCATTAAAATTTAGTATTATTCAATTTTATGATATCTTTTACTTTGTTTTCATTTCAAAAGAATTTAATAAAATTTCAAAAAGAAAATTTGATTTACCAATTCTCAATCAAAAATTTTGGTGTCATTCCGAACACTATAGTACCCTTTGTAATCATTTTCATCGTTGACCTCATAGCACAAAAAAATAAAAAACTTCCAACTCATCATAGTATAAAATTATAAACCCATAATTGATTTTTATGCCTCCATAGATTATAGGTATATCATATAGTTGTCATTCATGGTCATAAGCCTATGGGCCTCCTCGTCTTCTAACATTTTACTCTTTTTTATTTTCATTATGGGTTTTTGGCCCAATATTAACTTTTTAATTCCACAAAGTCCATCTATAGTAACACTAACAAGTAAAGGTGAACCGATGGTTGAGAGGTGTTGATGGTTGTGGCCGTGGTCCCTGCCATGGCGATCAAGGTGTTACATGGAACTAATGCAAATAAAAAAACGCAACAACGAAAAAGTTTCTAAAAATAAGAAGCAATAAACCGAAGATAACTAAACGAAGAATAGATGATGAAACGGCATGCAATCGATATATGAGTCCGAGCTAGAGAGAATTCAACGTGCTCATAACTCGCTTCCAAAAAATTCACTTCCTATTTGCGCTTTCTACAAAACAAACCAAACTCAAACCTTTTATGATGATTAATTAATATCTTAGTAAGATATATTCTTTTTATTTCGTAAAAGTGTCATCCTAGATTTTTTCACACGGATTAAAGAAAATATTAAAATGTTTTATATGCCGCCTTCGTTGATATTTTAAAAAAATATTCTCTTCAATTAGTAGTGAAGTTAAAACCGGAATTTTGTTTATAAATTTATAACGAAAATCTAAAATGACAATTTTCGTGAAACAAAACAAGGACACTTATTATGGAACAGATGAAGCATAATGTAACTATCTCGGCGATATAAATTCGGAAAAGAGTTTAGTATATAACTATATAGTTCTTAAAAACAAAAGTTGTAAATACAAATACCATAATAGTTCAACTTATTAGCACACCAAGTAAGAATAGACTTATACACAAAACACATTTACAACTTTCGATTTTGTTAAGGTCCCAAAACTTCTATATAGTTAAACAAAAAATTTAGACCCTTTTAACTAAAAACATTAAAAACACTCTAAACCCTCACGAAAAGCCAATGGAAATTTCCCAAAATTAAAAAAAAAATCATTTTTTTTTTTATCTCACCGTATGTGTTTCATTCTTTCTCTTGAAAGACTTCGTGTTGAAAAGAGCGACTAAGTGCTTTCTCTCTATCTATCTCTCCAAAATAACACGATACTTGTTTCGATTTTCTTCTTTCTCGTTGCCCACTTCACGATCTTAACAAAGTCACAAACTTCAACATTGCAAACAAAGTTGAAGAACGTTCTCTTGAAACTCAAACTCAGGTTATATATATATCGAATCTATCTTCTTCCTCCTCCTTGTGTGTTTTTTCTCCTCTCTCTTCTTATTGCCGTGTTTGGCAATTCACGTTTCTGGGGAGTTTTCTTGTGTCGCAACGTTACTGGTTCTTGCACAATCGGATACATCAAAGTGTTTCAATCACCACTTGTTTTTGTTCTATGCGTAAAGGTTTCGACTTTTGTGTTGCTTTGCTTTTGTTTATACCATTGATGATATGTTTCGTCTCTTTGATGTTAACCCCTTTATGAGATCGTTTAGAATTTACATGGCTCTCGGGATCGAATGCTTGTGGGGGGGTTTCTTTTTTGCTTTGATCAAGTCTTGATAGTGATTAGTTGAGAGATTCTGAATCTGGGTTTTGTGTTTCAATGGAATTGGATTCTGAAAACACTTAGCTTTTTGAATCTTTTCTTCATCTTTGTGTTCCTCTTAAGCTTTTGGGTTAAATCCCTTTTCTGGGTTCTTGCTTAAGTGATCAAGTTTTGATTTTTTAATCGAATGTGTTTGGTGTCTATCGGTTTCTATCACGAATCTGGAGTAGTTGTAATCTTAAAGTTTGATACTTTGATCTTAAAGATTTGAGCTTTATACTTGTTGTTTCTTGACAATGTATGTATGTATGTATGCTTTGAGGTTTGTTTTCACTTTTCATTCTTTGTTACTTAGTTTCAATCTTTGGTGTTTTTGCATCTTTAATCAGATCTTGAATGCATCTGCATTTCGAATCAGATTCGCCATTCGATTGATTTCTCTTTTGGGTTTGTGTTTTTTTTTCATTTTTGATGCAGATAAGTTGAGAATGGTTCTTCTGATGGATGAGGAAAACAATCTTGTGGAAGAAAGAGACGCTGTTGTTGAAGATTCCTCTGATGATGTTGAGTTTGTCTGTGGAGATCCACGAGTTGAGCCTCGTGTTGGAGACGAATATCAAGTCGAGATTCCTCCTACGATGTCTGCATCCAAACGTGCAATGTTTCTATCGACTCCTCTACCTTTGGATGATTCTTCTTATCCCTATCTCGTTGGATTACCTGTCCAAGTAATGTGGATAAAGAAGCGTCAAGAAGGAGAAAGAAATGGAGATGATAATGTCGATATGAACCAGTCTCTAAGATCTTTAAGATCGAGGAGGAGTCGTTGCTCTGCAAAGATCAGATGCGAGAATGACAAGAAATCGGAATCCAAGAAGCAAATATCGAATCTTGAGGCTGTTCCCGCGACACCGTCCAGTTCTTGGGAAGATTTTGAGGTGGATAGCTTTGTTCTTGGTATGTATACGTTCGGGAAGAACTTTACTCGAGTGAAGAAGTTCATGGAGAGCAAAGGAACAGGAGAGATTGTGCTATTTTATTATGGGAAGTTCTACAATTCCGCTAAATACCGTTGTTGGTCTGATTCACGCAAGAAGCGAAATCGGAAATGTGTGTCTGGAAGAAAGCTTTATTCGGGTTGGAGGCAACAGCAGTTGCTATCCCGTTTGATGCCTTCTATTCCCGATGAATCTCAGAAACAGAAGCTCGTAAATGTGAGTCTCTTTCGCATCCTAGTCCTGAGTTCTTAACCACTTTACATTTGTGTCTTTCATTGATCTTACGATTCACAGGTCTCAAAGTCATTTGCTGAAGGGAAAATCACTCTGGAGAATTACGTGAGCGCGGTGAAGGATCTTGCGGGTCTCAGGCTTCTGGTAGACGCTATGGCTATTGGTAAAGAAAAAGGAGATCTCACGGTTCTTGCAGCAGGACAAGTGAAGACCAAACCATGGTTCACGGTTTCTTCAAAACCTTCTTTGGTCCCGACCTCAGGGGCTTACACTTCACTCACATGTACTGACATAATAAATCAGTTAACTGGGTGTTCGCGTCTGAGTAAAGCTCGTTGCAATGATATCTTCTGGGAAGCTGTATGGCCGCGTTTGCTAGCTAGAGGATGGCATTCAGAGCAGACCGAGGAGCGAGGCTATTGTACATCTAAGGATAACATTGTGTTCATTGTCCCTGGTGTGAAACGCTTTTCGAGAGGGAAGCTTGTCAAAGGCGATCATTACTTTGATTCCATCAGTGACATTCTAACAAAAGTTGCTTCGGAGCCTGAGCTTCTCGAGTTTGAAACAACAGGAGGAGAGATT
Source organism: Anastatica hierochuntica (assembly GCA_900406275.1). Lineage (NCBI taxonomy): Eukaryota > Viridiplantae > Streptophyta > Magnoliopsida > Brassicales > Brassicaceae > Anastatica > Anastatica hierochuntica. Next base: position 102,462 of record OVAN01000017.1, read on the forward strand.
AGAGAAGCGGCTGCTAATGAAGACTCTTCTGACCAATCAGACGAAGACCCTTCTCCGTCTGGTAGTCATAGAAAACGTTACCTCAAGTCTCCATGTTCTAGCCGCGGAACTCAGCGAATGAAGTTCACTGTTGTCGATACTAGTTTGGCAGCAGGAGGAAAGTTGTGTGATCTACGGAATCTGAAGGCAGGCTCTCTAGTTTCAGAGCCAAAGACTCATCTAGAAGAAAAGGATTCTTCTGTGCTGGCGAATTCCCGGAACAGTCAGAATGTAGAGAAGTCCCAAATGATGCCTCTGGATACCAAGAACCGAGTGGAAGATCCAATGCGGTTCACGATTATCGATACGAGTCTACACCGCCGTGAGAAACCATCTGGCTTTAGGAGACAGAGACATTTACCAGGTGATGACACTAAAAGGAGTTATGTAAGGACTGATCCTGGTATGAAGGAGAGACCTTTGGAGAAGGTTAAAGATCCATCGAAAAGATCGGTTAAGCATAAGTTAACCCCACGAGCGGAAACTAACTATCATTCAGTAAATTCTGCACCAGTGTTGAAACGCAGACGGCTCAGTGCTTGCATAAGGAGAGAAGAAAGCCTTTCAAGAGAAACTCCAGTGGTCAAACATTCACCGGGTGATGACACGGTATGTCCTGAATCAGACAACCCCTTAAGTTTATCTGCGGCCAAACACCGTAATAGCACTCGTGAAGAGATGAATGAGGAGGACAAAGGGAGAGATGAAACTACGTTTTCGGTTGATTTTACGGATTTAAAGGCTGATCAATCGAAAAAGACTGGAACTAGACGGTCTTCTTCGGCTTCAGAGGTTCAAGAAATGTCTGAAATCAAACCGAATGCAAACAACAACTGTTCTACAGAAGAGATAAGAACAGCCTCTGAACTCATTGCCTCAGAACAAGAACAAGACTCGGACAAAAAAACCGTACAAGAGAAAGCAGTTAAGCTCCCTTCCATATCAGGCTCAAACATTAACGATTCTCCTTCCAATGATCCGAGTACTTCACAAGAACTCGGCTCATCAGAACAACAACAACAGCAAGATGGTCCTAGAAGACAGAGCACACGAAAGCGGCCATTGACAACTCGAGCTCTTGAGGCTCTTGAATCAAGCTTTCTTACAACCAAGAGAATGAAGAGCAGCACAACTACACCAAGAAAACGCGAAAGTTCCACGAAGAGAAAACACTCAGCGCCGCCTAAAACGTGTAACAGAGCACAAGTTGATAGCAAGAATGCAGAGTTAGAGCATAGAGGAGAAGAAGATAGAAGAAACCATTCTGCAAAGAACACAACAACAAGCAAGCCATTGGATGAAACAGAGGATTCAAAGCCTAGCTTACTTCTTGACGAAGCAACGACTGAGAGTAAAGCTCTAGATCGAATACAAGACTCAAAGCCGGAGCTAACTCAACACCCTAAGCTTCCACCTATTGTTTTGAAGCTTTCATTGAAGCGTGGATGAGAAAGTAGTGGCCTTGCTGATGAATAAGTTTTGTACAGAAGTGAGATGTTTAGACAAAAAGGGTTTTTTCTTCCATAACCATCTTCTTTGTTACACATTCAAATTTTAATGTCTTTCTTCTTCTTCTTCTTCTGGTTTCTTTTCTGAAAGCTTTAAAGTCTTTATTTGCACTTAATCTCTTCTTCTCATTGACAGACATTTTGTCCAATTTTACCATTCTTTTTTCATTTCCTTGTGGAGTAAGTAATGTTTTTATTACTCCATTGGTTTCAAATTAAGTGATATTTTAGAGTATATTTTGTTTTAATTTAAATGACGATTTCATATTTCTATGCAAAAAGATTAATGTCATTTGATGTTTTTGATTAAGTAATTTAGTTGAATTAACAATAGTTAACATTGTTTTTATGGAATAAAAATAAAAATTGATGAATCTGAGCACAAGCATGGCAAGCATAGACTTGCGACCCACTTTTAAAAAAAAAAAGGTTTAACATTAAAAGTGATTTATTTTTTAGAAAGATTTTTAAAACGTATATAAAATCGACTCATATTTTCTTTGCGGATTGCGACTTTCAAAATCTCAGGGTCGGTCTTGTGTGCAACAAATTTTAAACATCTCTTTTTTAGTCGACAATCCGGATCACAACGGGCCGCCCCGGTAACCCTAACCCTATACCGAGAATTAAACATCCCTTACTCCGTTCCGAAACAGAAGAAGTATTAAGTTTTGTTGGGGAGTTACTTGAAGTAAGTCACTTTACATATAGTTTTTTTTTTTTTTTTTTTTTTTTTTTAAAAANAACTTTACATATAGTTTATGTCTAGAGAATTGAAAGTGGAATGATAATATTGATGCATATAATTCGTAAAGCATATACAAACACATATTTAAAGTGGAATATATGCTTTCATACAAAGAAAAAGAAACAGTTTTAACAAATTTTTGTAATGTATTATAGAAATTAAAACTTCCAAATACATGGAGTAACATGCATGTTACCAAAGAGAATGTGGATGGCTGCGTCGAGACGAAGCTATCGTTGAAAGATCCACACAATACTCAAGAAAATGAGAAGTGATGTGAGAACCAATGAGAATAATCAACCAAAAATATTTGTTGAGTTTATTATTATTATTATTATTCCACGCGCATTTACTCTTTGACTACTTAAGAAAAAAATACCAAAAGATGCTTTTGATATTATTCTTAAACTTTTTAAAAGATTCCTTCAAAATCAAAATGGATATAAATCTATCAAAAATCATTTATAATAGTCATTAAAACCTTAATATGTACAATTTATTACTAAAACGTTCTAGATTTTCCCTTAAAATTATAAGGATAATAACAAAAAAAAAAAAACACTAAATTTAACCAAAAAAAACAACTAATATTAAAAAAAAAAGAATTAACCAAACAAAAATAATCTTATCCGTGTCCTCACCGTGTGTGATTAAACCGACACGAACATTAACATTTCTTTTATATAAATGCATCTTCACCTCTCTCTCTTTATCATCATCATCATCAAAGAAAAATAAAAATCAAATCTTTGAGTAAAAATCAAAACCATGGAGTGTAGATCTTTGGATCTGACGATTATATCTGCGGAGGATCTCAAAGATATTCAATTGATCGGGAAACAAGACTTATACGCTGTCGTTTCGATCAACGGCGATCCTCGTACGCAGCAGAAGACGAAGGTGGACAAAGATTGTGGAACCAAACCTAAATGGAAATATCAGATGAAACTCACCGTCGACGACGCGGCGGCTCGTGAGAATCGTCTCAACCTTGTTTTTCAGATCGTGGCGGATCGTCCGATCGCCGGTGATAAACCCGTCGGCGAGGTTAGTGTTCCGGTGAAGGAGCTTTTGGATCAGAATAAGTCCGGTGACGGCGAGGAGAAAACCGTTACTTACGCCGTTAGGCTTCCTAACGGAAAGACTAAAGGATCTCTCAAATTTTCTTTTAAATTTGGGGAGAAGTATACTTTTGGATCCTCGAGTGCTCCTCACGCGCCGCCGGGGCCTTTGGCTGTGGATCATAAGACGGTAGATCAGCCCGTTACGGCTTACCCGCCGGGTCAAGGTGCTCCGGCTGCGTACCCGCCGGGTCCTTCCGGATACCCACAACCCGGACATGATGATAAGCACGGCGGCGGCGGTGTTTATGGTTACCCACCGCAGGCGGGTGGATATCCAGCTCCTGGTGGGCCTGCTGGATATCCGCCAGCTGGGCCCGGTGGTTATCCGCCACCAGGTGCATACCCGGGTTATCCGCCTCAACAAGGAGGTTATCCGGGTTATCCGCCCCAAGGTCCGGGGTACGGATACCCGGGATATCCGCCACAAGGTCCATACGGTTACCCGCAACAGCATGGTAAACCGCAGAAACCGAAGAAGCACGGAGGAGCTGGAATGGGGCTAGGACTTGGACTTGGAGCTGGTTTATTGGGTGGTTTACTTGTTGGTGAAGCCATTGATGATGTTGCAGATATGGCTGATATGGGTGGTGACTTTGATTTCTGAATTTTTCGGTTTGTGCTAATGTTTTTTCTTTTATCTTTTGGTTGAATCATGTGAGAGAGAGATCAACTTCTATCTTGTGACATTGTTATGTGTTTAGTTTGTGTCTTTCTTCTAATGAAATAAACTTATGTGTGTTAACTTTGTGAAGTGGAATTTGATCAAGATCAACTTCAATTTTGAGATACTTGTCTAATGACTTTGCACATGGATTCAAGATTCACTTAACATTAGTAACTAAAGCCTACTAATAAGACTTAACATTAGTAACTAAAGCCTACTAATAAAGACGTTCGCTTCTGTATGGTAGCAAAAGTAACAATACAATTCTACCGCAAGAGGGATAATAAGCAAAATTTTACGAAAAGAAAAAAAGATACAAAAAAAAACACACTAGAAAACAATTTGAGAAAAAAATACACTAGTATGATAGATCAAAGACAAAACAAGGTGGTCTTTGTTTATGAAGCTTCTTCTCTTATCCAGGGTGTGACTAATCCTAAACAGTGGCTCTCAAATGGCTATTATTTCTCTGAGCTGCGGATAGTCCTAAACAGGATTTTTGATTGGAAGCTTCAATATGACTCAAGAGCAACAAATAGAGGAGCGTTTCTCATTGCTCAAAGCGTTACCAAGGACCGAAGATTGTCTTCGTATGTTCAAACAGGCTGTCCCTCTTGGTTAACCGATCTTTTTGACAGTGAGAAACTCACTTCCTCTGTTTAGTCTTGCTGATTTTTTGGCTCTGATGCAGCTTTCTTTTGTTTTTAGTTTGCTGCTGCATTATATCGCTTTCTACAGAGCTTTATATTTGTAACTGGTACATCATCTTAATGTTATCTTTAGAAGGAAAAAAAAAAAAAAAAACAATTTGAGAACCAACATTTGCTACACTAAACCGGTCGATAACCGGTCCAAACATCCTTCAAGCAGCTAACTCTATAGTTCATCAAGGTCATCTTCACCATCTTCCTCACTCTCTTTTCCGGTTTTCTCGTAAACCGACTTAATAACCGGGTTACAAACCGACTCCACTTCCTTCAATTTCTCCTCAAACTCGTCTTTCTCTGCATTCACATTCTCATCTAACCAATCCAATGCTTCCTTCAAAGTCTCTTCCATCTTCTCTTTATCCTCTTCACTTATCTTCTCCGCAAGCTTCTCTTTATCTGTCAATGTACTCTTCATGTTATACACATACGTTTCAAGCTTGTTCCTAGCATCAATCTTCTCCTTAACAATCCTATCTTCTTCAGCAAACTCCTCTGCTTCTCTAATCATTTCTTCAATCTCTTCTTCAGTCAAACGACCTTTATCGTTCGTTATAGTAATCGACTGTGACGTCTTCGCAACTTTGTCTTCGGCTTTCACCTGTAGAATCCCGTTTGCGTCTACTTCAAAAGTCACCTCAACTTGTGGCACTCCCCTGAAAAAAGAAAACGTTGGTTCCTTGCGTCACAAGTAACCAAGAACCGAACTAAAACCTAAACTTGTATGATCATATTTCATAACCAAGATTGAATTTGGATCTTAGTATCTTACCTAGGAGCAGGAAGAATCCCCGTGAGATCGAATTTCCCGAGCTCACGGTTATCTTTAGTCAAGCTTCTCTCGCCTTCATAGACCTTGATGCTCACTATTGTTTGTTGATCTTGATAAGTTGTGAACACTTGAGACTTCCTTGTCGGAATCGCCGTGTTCCTTGGTATAACCTTTGTCATCACGCCTCCTACCGTCTCAATTCCGAGGCTCAATGGTGCAACATCAAGAAGCAAAATATCTGTTTTTTCATGTAAAATTAGGTTTAAGTGAATCTTCTTCAACTACTAAACTATTGTGATAAAAGAGTTTAACTTACTCTTGGTTTCTTCTCCACCTTCTCCACTTAATACACCGCCTTGAACCGCGGCGCCATAAGCCACAGCTTCATCAGGATTAGTCCCTTTGTTTGGTTCCTTGCCGTCGAAGAAATCCTTTAAAAGCTGTTGAATTTTAGGGATTCTAGTGCTTCCTCCAACAAGAACAATCTCATCTATTTCAGATTTCTTCAAACCCGCATCTTTAAGAGCCTTCTTCACCGGCTCCAACGTCTTCTTGAACAAATCCATGTTAAGTTCCTCGAATCTTGCTTTAGTTAAAGGCTCAGAGAAATCAACTCCATCGAAAAGCGACTCAATTTCAACTCGGATTTGGTGTTGATTGCTTAAAGCTCGTTTCGCAAGCTCGCATTCGCGCCTTAGTTTATTAAGCGCCTTGTGATCTTTGCTTATGTCTTTGTTATACTTCTTCTTGATGAGTTTGATGAAATAGTCCATGACTCTATGGTCAAAATCTTCTCCACCAAGGTGAGTATCTCCACTTGTTGATAATACTTCAAAGACACCATTGTCTATTGTAAGGATACTAACATCAAATGTTCCTCCACCAAGATCATACACAAGGATGTTTGTTTCTCCGCCTTTTTTGTCTAAACCATAAGCTATAGCTGCACCCGTTGGTTCGTTTATTATACGAACCACGTTAAGCCCCGCGATTGCGCCAGCGTCCTTTGTCGCTTGCCTCTGCGCATCATTGAAATACGCTGCAAAAAAAACAACCAAACCACCTTCTTAGTAACACATTCAAGCCATCTTCTTACTAATTTTTCGAGGCGAAAACAATCGGATACATACCGGGAACGGTGATAACAGCATCTTTAATCTTCTTTCCCAAGAAAGCTTCCGCTGTCTCCTTCATCTTAGTAAGTATCATAGCACTTATCTCCTCAGGGCTAAACACTTTATCTTCTCCTTTAACTTTCACTTGAATATAAGGCTTACCATCTTTGTTCACTACCTTGTAAGGCAAGAATTTGATATCTCTTTGTACATCAGGATCATCAAATCTGTAAAACAACCAACACCAAAAACAGAGCATGAACAGAGAGTTTATAAAGCTAGAAACACTATGACACCAAGAAACTACAGGACTTACTTTCTTCCCATGAGACGTTTCGGGTCAAATATGGTTCGTTGAGGGTTCTTAGCCGCTTGATTCTTAGCAGCTTCACCTATGAGACGTTCCGTGTCAGTGAAGGCAACCCAAGATGGTGTGATTCTGTTTCCTTGATCGTTTGCTATAATCTCAACGTGTCCGTTATGGTACACACCAACACATGAGTATGTAGTTCCTAGATCGATCCCTATCACCGTCCCGAGTTTACCATCATCTTCGCCGCCTTTTATCGCCACACTTAACATCAAAACTGCTCGATGCATAAACAATCAAAACGTTTGTTAACATTCGATCCAAGCAACGATTAGTATTTTAACCTAATTCGAGTAAAAAGTGTTTAATTTATGAGAGATTTAACCTGAAGTTGCAATTAGATAAACCAAATACGAAAGAGATTTGTTCTTCATCGTCATCTTCGTTGTTAAGAGATTGTCTTTTTTCGCGTTTGCTTTGTGTATAGAAGAAGAATAGTTTGCTTTGTGAAGAATATGAATCTCTCTCTTCTTTGTGTATTTATATGTAACTCATCACGATTAAAATTTGACCTGATAGAGTGTCTTCTCCAATCATTGCTTGACACGTAAGCTTTATTAATTATTTTGTGTTGGCGCGTTCTTTGCTTTTTCAACACGTAAATTACCAAATAACAAAGCGCCACGTGGCAGAAAGTAGTCATCCCACAGTCTCCCAAAAGTTTCACGACATTTTTTCTTTCTTTTTTGGGGTCAAACCAAAAATTTCACGACTTCTTTTCATTGTTTCATCGTTTTATTTAACTTTTCAATATTGAACTCGGAGGGAGCAAATGAGAGTTGAAGATTGTATTTGCTCTAGATTTTGAGAGAGCTAACAAACAAAGTATATGACAATTTATATCATACTTTTGCAAGATCCTCCTACATATGATTCTTCTTCTAATCGCATGATTCGACATTTACCAACTGGTTCGAAACAAGACAGTTACAGCCAAGTGAGGTCATCCTATTTATTCTTTGTCCACTGAAATCTGCAAATGAGAGAGAGTTGAATCAAACAATATCATAATGTAGCTATACACCAACGTTTCTTATCCATAACAATCTCGAATTACCTATAAAGATTTACAGGTGATTCAGAAGAATTATCAGATTGCTAGATGCTAACTTCTTCCGCTACCCATCTAACCGTATAATCCGATTGTGTAAAGTAAGCGGTGAGTAGAGAATATTTATGCAACTCATGACCGACCAAGGAATATTACACTGTTCTTGAATATTCATGCCTGAAATGTTGTAGTGATGATTTGAAGAGTTAAGTGTGTCACTTACACTGATTTGAGGTAGGAGAACTTGAAACTAGACTTGTTCTACAATTCTAAGTTCTAATCCCCGCGTTCTTGTCGAATTCCTCTGAAGGAACAACATCCGCAATAATCTTTTCTTGACCACGCCAAAGAATCTGGAGAAATTGGTTTACAAAACTTTTATTCTTTAGTGATATATATTCTAGTAACAACCACTAAATGTCTGATCAAGAATCAGCAGAAGAAAATTTTGAAAAACGAGGTCTCGAATATGATAGGAAAATTAGACCACGTAGATTAATGACGATAAATTACCACAATATTTTGGTATGTATATGAAAATAAACATCGCAATTTACAGTGTTCAAACTTACCCTGTCAACCACTCCAAATTCTTTAGCTTTTGGTGCATCCATGTAATATGGCCTTCTCATCACATTAGCGACTGTCTCCACGGACTAACATGTTTGAATGTTTTGTAGTCAGCCATAAAATTTATCAACTCAAAGTTATGAAGTGAAAGAAAAGTTTACACTCACATTCCCTGTGTGCTTCGACAGAAGTTCCACAAGTATATCCCTGTTGATTATGACCTGCAATTGCATAAGAGGGATGAAGCACATGCAGTAACCAAACTCAGATTCTTCATTTCAATAGCTTGATGAAATCATGAACCAAATGCTTAAGTGGGAAATATGTGTCCAAATGATCAGAGTTATAACATAGGAACGGAAGAAAGTAGAAGCAAAACAGCATGAGAAAATAGCGGTCCAGTTTAGATATTCAGGACATTTAAGTGTGTAGAGAGATTTATCAAACCTCTTTGGCACGTATCAGGACATCACTGGCAGGCATTAACCCAGAAGATGGCACACGAGGTTGCTGGATCATCGCTGTAACATGATCAATCAAACATCTGAGTAGCTCTGATAATCAATAATGAGGCGTACAGGCAACCAGAATGCAGCCGTAGTGTACCTTTGGCATGTGGCATCATAAACCGTTTACCCTTGGTTCCCGCTGAAAGTAACAGACAGGCCTGACCAATGGCGGCTCCAACACATACTGTATGTACCTACACAAGTAAGAACCAACAAGCTCACATGAAAACACCTGGGAGACTAAAAACTGCCTATCTTGATAACTGATCACGTAGCCTGAGTAGTTTCCTCAAGCATGACTTATTACTTATATGTTTGCATTACATAAGCATATTACCGATAACATTACCTCATTTTTAAGTTGCATCAAAGAATCATAGATCGCAAAGCCTTCTGATTCCATTCCAACCTGTTCAGCAAACATTGTTCACTGACGTTAACCGCAACAAGAAAATTAGTCCAAAAACATTCACAAAGCTTTTAAAAACTCACAGTCTCGCCATCATCACGAGTGGTCCCTGTAGAATTGATGTAAATGTAGATAGGTTCCTTGGGATCAAGCCACTGAAGATACATTAGCTCCGCAACAACGAGCTCTGTCACCGCAGGTACCAGCTGAGAACAAAATTCAGTAAGCAAAGCAACATTAGCCTATGCAGTCTCTAGCAAAACATCCATAGGAGTCTGTAAAAAACTTACAGGCATTCCAATGTAAACAATTCTGCCGTCAAGAAGCATAGAGGGTAAATCCGGCGGAGGAGTTCTCGGTCGGTGCTCGTTATAAGCTACTGATCTTTCAACCTAATCTCAATCAGTAGATTCCGTCAACAGTTTTGAATCAAATGATGTGGCGACTATCAATCTTATCATCTCACAGTTAACACTTGCAAATACAAGAAGATCACGAAGTAGGTCACCTGAGCAGGAGAAGACATGAGCTGAGGGGAGTCGAAGATATCAAGATACGGCGGCACATCGGAGTTAACCGGCCGATTGAGAAGTTTCTCAGGCGATTTCGCGGCAACGGAAGCGAGCGTCGAGAGGAAAGGATCTTTAGGGTTTAGCGGAGGCATAGGGATTTTGGCAGCTGCTTTGATGCGAAAGACATAGCGAGAGCTCTTCAAGTTTCTCCTCCCGGATGAATTCAAAGATAGAGAAGGAGTATGAGAGTAACAAGAAGAAGAACGTGGAAGAAGAGAATTCATGGATGCTTGTAAGCAAGGAGACGCCATTGTTCACAGAGAGCTTCTGAGAAACGAAAGCTCGCGAAAATGGACTTGTTGGAGAAGGAGAAAGAAACCAGAAGATTAGACTGGGTCGGGTTTGCGGGTTGACCCGTCTTTTATGTTCCGGGTGATATGCGTATAAACCGGGTCGCATATTGGGCTACCCAGGCCCAGTTTCAAATAGGTTTATCTTACGCCGACGCGTGTATATTCGTATCATGCACTAACTCTCAGCCGTTCGATCGAAGTTTTTGTTATCGGGTTAGAAGGCCCACAACTAATTTCGGGTCGATCCAATCGGATTCGGACCCTTTTATTCATGTCCTAGGTTTTGTAATACACTGTCGTTTTGGTCGTTCTTGTACGAAAAAGGACACTAGATCGGAAACGCTTGTGGATTTTTATCGAGAGAAACATTCTCTCGCCGATCACTTTCCTCCATCATCAAGACAATTTCTCCGACGGCCGTAAGATCATGTTTCTGCTACGCTTGTTGTTTATGTTTTCTCCTGTTCGATTTGAACACTTAAACTTCTTCTTCCTGTTGGATTCGTTGTTGCGATATTCTCCTTCTCAATATTTTTGTTGTTGAGTTATCAAGTTTTGATTTTGTTGTCTCATGATGGTCCTTTCGATTTCAATTTCGTAGTGATTGTTACTTTCTGATAATTCGATTATTTTGTTTATAGACTTCCAATTTTCACTTGCAGGAACGAATCAATTGTTAAGAGTTGAGATTAGCAAAGAAGATACTTTTTCGGAGAAAATGTTCAAGAAGTAAGAATCTTTATCTAGTTTCTTTGTATAAAGTCTATTTTTTTTCTACTGCAAATCATGTTCAAGTGTTCTCTTCTTATGTTGGAAGTGTCTTATACTTGAAGAGGCTTTCTATTTCATATTCTATGATGTCTATGAAGGTGTTGTTAATGTTCATTACTGTTAAAATTAGGTTTTCATTGGAGGAGATTTCATCACAAAACCAGGTAAAGGCATCTGTTCAACGTAAGATCCGCCAGAGTATTCAAGATGAGGTATGAATGTTGTTGCAACTTTTTATGATTTCGTGTAGTTTGTTTTGTTAGATATAAAAGATGTTTGTGTTGAATGCGGCAGTACCCTGGACTTGAAACAGTGGTGGAGGATCTACTTCCCAAAAAGTCTCCTCTTATCGTAGTGAAGTGGTTCGTTAAATTACAAACTCATATATCAGGGTTATGTCTTTTTGGATTTTCTTTTAACCTCGTCCTGACTGTATCTCTCGTGCAGCCCAAACCATCTGACCCTTGTTGTTGTCAACAATGTGCCCCTCTTCTTCTGTATCCGTGATGGGCCATACATGCCAACACTGCGGCTTCTTCATCAATGTAACGTCAATCTTCCTTCACATCGTCCGTGCTGTTTGGGTTATGTTATCTTAGCAAATAATATTGTCACCAGTTAGTTATACTGTGGTCTGCAATAGAACTTACGTTGTTCATATGCCAAATATAGCTGAATAGGATGTTTGACGCGTGAGAAAGTCGCGTGTTTGAATCAACTGGTAGAAAGAAACTTGGATTTTTATCTGTTAGCGGAGAATGTCAATTTAGCAATTGAATGTTTGGAGTTTTGTAGACCCAAATATAATGAAGAGGTTTCAAGTTGATAGAGGTGCCATCAAGTTTGTTCTCTCTGGTGCAAACATAATGTGCCCTGGTCTTACATCCCCTGGAGGCGTTCTTGATGAAGAAGTCGGCGCCGAAAGGCCAGTGGTACGTAACAAAACAAAACAAAAAAACTCTTTCCTTAGGGTGCTATTTTGTTTGTGTCTGATCTTAATCAATGAATCTGTATTTACTTAGGCCATATATGCTGAAGGAAAGCAACATGCCTTAGCAATAGGCTTCACCAAAATGTCAGCCAAGGACATGTAAGCTAATCTTTCTTCTCCTATTTAAGCCGAATTACAGACTCCTGGCTCCACGACCTGCTCGTACCTCCACGTGGATAAATTTTGATTCAGTGTGCCTCTGTTTTCTCGTAAATTTACCTTTGCTTGGCTAAATTTTTCCTTCAGAATGCCATTTCCCAATCACAACTGGACTTTAGGAATCAAGATTTAGTCTCTGTGCTAGTTTAGTAGTATTGATCTTCTGAATCCGCGTATATGTAGGTTCCTTATTTTGTTTCGTTGTGTTTGTTAACAGAAAGAACATCAACAAAGGAATCGGAGTGGACAACATGCATTACCTCAACGATGGTCTCTGGAAGGTAACTAATCCCATCGTTCTCACTTCTCTCTATCAATGCCAAAGCCGTGTCCTCGGTCAAGTAGAGTATATATCACTGATTTTTGAAGAATCACAAAGCAAAAGTTTCTAAAATATGTATTGCCTGGTTGTTTGAAATGTCTGCAGATGGAACGGCTAGATTGAGGAAGACGTAGTCAAAATGTCATGTGAATCACTGTCATGGAGAGAGATATTATGATCTTCTTTTCAATATTCTCTTCTAAACTTATGAATCTTTTGTTCAGACACAAAACCTTTGCTTTGTTTTCAAATGTTTGATGTTTATTTTAGTGAGAGAACATCGACCTCAGCTAAGGTTACAGTTTTTGTCCGATAAGGTTCTTCACTTCCGATGAATATCGCCTGGATTTAGTTCTCTGAAAAGATAGCATGTTGTTGTGCTGTGTATTTTCAGGATTCACAAAGGCTTGTTCCTTATCAGCGAAGGAAACACAGACCTTTCTCAATAACTGAGGTGCAATAGGATCAAGAACACATTTACAACGTCCATATTTTTTTAACGACTTATTCTTAGAATATACTAATGAACATGTTGAAGATGTATAAAATGTAAACCATATATATGCATCCTTATATACTTACGGTTCTTTGATTCGGTTATCGGTTAATAACCAAAACCGAAGCGATACCCACGGTTCTTCAGAATCAATACCCATCGGGTATTTAAGCTTATATCGAACCGAACCGGTTTTTCGGGTCGGTTCCGATTCGATTTTTCGGTTCCGGGTAATTATGCCCAGGGCTAATTTATAGGGTTTTCTGCAGAAAAACCTTCCACTGTAACTTTTTTTGCAATTTTATCCTCCATTTATCGAAATTCCAAATCAACTCATGAAACCGAATTTAACGTGCAATATAAATTTAATTCGATTTGACAAGTCCAAATATCCATATTTCTTTTAGAGCAAAGCAATTAATAAAAATTAAGATCGGTTAAAAACGGAGCAAGTAACAAATTCAAAACTTTAAGAAACGATATTCGCCCGCTATGCTCCAACATATATATATAACTTTAAATTATATTAAACTTAGTATAAATTTATGTAATTATTATCTTTACATATAACTTTAATATTTTATTTAATTATATTACTTATTAAAATTTGAAATAAAAAATGTAAATTTTTATAAAAATATCTTTGTTAAATTATTTTCCTTTTTAATATTTTTTAGCTAATTTGAAAACTTACATAGCATATGATTTCTCTTATATTTATTTGTTATTTTATATTATATATATTTCAAAATAAACTATTACCTTGTTCAGTTCTATTTGTATTAAACAAAACAGATGAAATATCCGCAAATATTCGTAAATATTCGTAAATTTTTCGGATATGTGCATTTTTTCGAAACAAAACAAATCAGAAAATTAGATATCAACAAAAAAAACGAAACAAATTACAAATATCGAAAATGTTTAAGATTTCCGCTCAATGCCACCCCTAATATAAATGCTTCTATATTTGTCTGTGTGTGAGAGTTGTTCTTTCATCCCTAGATCCCTTTTACTGTATGTGTGACAACTAGATGGATTAATATCATATCAAACCCTACCATACTTTTTTGATACAATTACAGTAACCTCTTTTTTTTTATACGAAAAAACTCTTCTACTACTCAAAGGACTTGAGATGGTGCGGCAAGCCACACCGTACAGTTACAATAACCTCTTTTGGCCATCAGTTAATATAGACGATTCGTGTATCTGTTTATATTTAGCTACTTAAGGCAATACTAATTTTTTAAAAAACAATCTAAGATTAATTCATTAACTTTATTGGCAAACCATAATTTTCGATACTAAATTTCTTGTGACCTAAAGCTTAATCGACGCACGCTTGAGTTTAAGTTTAGCTAATTAAGGCTATAACAAGATATATTCTATAAATAGAGCAAAAAGAAAAATACCACAGAAAGAGCTTATAAATACTGCATTTTAATATTCATATTACTCCAAAAAAATATCTTTCATAAAAACAAATATGAAAAACGTCATAGCCTATATGTTAGTTACTACTATATATTTTAGATTGAATGGGGTATTCTCGCTAGGTAATCGCGAGAGTATCTTAAAAATTCGGAATGAACTTGGTCCAGGTAAAACTCTCGAATACCATTGTCGTTCTAAAGACAACGATTTAGGCGTTCAAACTTTAGAATTCAATATCGAAAAAGATATTAAATTCGGGGAAGGCGTCTTCAAAAAGACAAGATGAAACTGTATTTTGAGACAAGGAGTAGGGATGAAGTATTCTCAAGACTTTTTAGCATACAAAGGAAAATACCCTCGTCAATGTAATCGAAAAGTAACATGGATTGCAAGACTTAATGGGATTTACCTTGGAAGTGATCTATCAAAACCAGAGCTTCCATGGATTGAAAAGTCTAAAAAACCGCCACTTCCAAACCCTTAAACTAATTAATGTTTGTTTATGACACTAAGCCTTTTTGTAATATTTATTTTGTTTTGTTCTCTATAATCTATGTCATAGCCCTACGTATGTATCCTATTATATTTTGTTGGGTGAATTAGTTTAATTTTATATATTAAGTGCTAGATGACACTCCACACTTTGTGCGAAAAAAAACTAGAAAATGTAAATTATCTTATGTATTTTTTATAATAAAACATATTTCTACTTACTAAGAATAAAATTCAAATCTTTTGATATTTTGTTTAGATGATATATTAGTCTATCATTGTTGTTGAGTTAACAAATTTTCTTTTTGAAAATACATAGAGATTACATACTTTTATGAATAATTTAGAGTTTTCCGTTTTGATGACATTTGTTAATACACATTTTTGAAATGAGAGAAAACATTATTGTATTTTGATGGTTAAATTAATAATTTAATTTTTTTAAAGGTGAAACATTATTGTTTTAGGAATATTTTACAAGATTTTCTTTTTGATGAGAATTTTTTTGTTAGAAAATATTAGAAAATTATAACAATTTAATATTGAAACTCTAAGAAATTGACACATAAGCATAATCCACTAAAGCTATTTCTCAATTAATATATAGGGGATGAAATCAATTTGTAGCAGATTAAAAGTTGGACTAATTGATTACTATGTTACCCTTAATGAACTATTTGATTAATAAAAAAAGTTATTCATAATTTTTTTTTTAAAAAACAAAAACGAAATAATAAATAAAAACGAAATTAATAAAGAAAATATTTTAAAAATATTTATCTTACAAAATCATGGTTATCCTTAATGAGCTATTTAATATAGTTGATATATTTGATTTTTTATTCATAAAATAATATATATATATATATAATTCTAAATATGATATAAGAGAAATATATCTTAAAATAAAAATAAATTAAAAAAATAAATTAATGTTACTCAATAAAGATATTATATATTTTTGATTAACTAAAAAACCATACGAAGTTATGAATATTTATAGTATTTAGGATTATATTTTTTGCGGGGTATCCGTAAAATATTTATATCTTATACAAGATATGCCAAATAGAATGTGCATTACTTTATTTTAAAATTCATATAATAATTTGTATTATCTAAATAAAAATCGCATGATTAAAATTTTTAATGTCGAAAATTTTATGATATCATTTTTTAAACATCTAATTATATTGAAATAAATCAAAATTAAAGAGAATTTAAGTTTAAACATCAAAACAAAGGAAATTAAATCACACAAGCTTACTTTGGTCCAATATAATATCAGTTGAAAATTTTGAAAGTCGAAAATTTTTACATATCAAATCTAAAATTTACAAAATTTTAATGTCCGCATATTATGCGGGTCAACTAACTAGTAACCATGTAAAAAGTAAAAAAAAAAAAGGTGATAGTAGAGGTATTTATTTTGTTTTGGTGAACAAAGAAAACAAAATAAAAAAATTGGTAGATAAAGGTGATAATTTGATTTTTCTGGTAAATTAAATCTTAAATAGTGGTTTTTATGTTTATTCACTATAATTTTTTTTTTTTTTTGTTTACATAATTTTTTATAAATTATCCAAAAAATCATATTAATCATATTCAACTTTGACGCCAATTTTTTTTTTTTTTTTTGTTAGCTTCAAATGTAATATTCAAGAATAATAATAATACTCAGAGATTGAAAATTTCAATAGTTCTGGGCAAATTCTCCGAAGAAAGAGATCGACAATGAACTCTAATTTGCAATCGAATCATGTATCGTCACATCTCTTCACCTCCATTGATATGGGAACAAACTCTTTCAAGCTTCTTATAGTTCACGCTGATTCTTCCGGTAGATCTTTCTTCCCCGTCGAGACTCTCAAAGAACCGGTGGTGTTATCTCGCGAATCTCCGACTTCGATTTCATCTCAATCTCAGGCCCGTGCGCTCCAATCTCTACATAGATTCAAAAGTTTGATCCTTTCGCACAACGTCTCCGGCGATCGGGTCCGGTGCGTCGCGACGGAAGCTTTACGGCAAGCGGAGAATCAGCGACAGTTCGTGGAGACTGTGTTCGAGGACGTCGGGCTAAAGGTTGATGTTTTGTCCGGTGAAGAAGAAGCGAGGTTGGTTTATTTAGGTGTGCTTCAGTTTTTGCCTGTGTTTGAGAGATCTGTGTTGTGTATTGATATTGGAGGTGGGTCTACTGAATTTGTTGTGGGTAAGCTTGGAGATGTGAAGCTTGCTGTTTCATTGAAGCTGGGTCATGTGAATTTGACGCAGATGTTTGTGAAAAATGGTGTTGGATTGATGAGGATGAGAGAGTATATTCGTCATGAGATTGATGAGTCTAGGTTGGTTGATAAGTTGAATGAATCCGAGGGCTTTGAGGTTGTTGTGGGATCTTCGGGAACTATACGAGCTATCGAGAATGCGGTTTTTAGTGGCTATGGAACTGATTTGTTGTCTCAGTACAATCTAGAAGGGTACAAGAGGGATTGGAGATTTGGTAGAGGAGAATTGAGCAGCGTTGTGGAGAAGCTATGCGGCGAGGGAGACGAAGAGAAGATCCGGAGAGAAGGGTTTTTCAAGAGAAGATCAGAGTTTATTGTCGCTGGGGCGGTTTTGTTGGAGGAGATATTTAAGGTTCTTGGTATCGAGGAAATGGAGGTCTCTGAGTATGCATTGGCAGAAGGTGTTATTGCTGATTCTTTGGCTAAAGCTTTTGCTGGAGTATATGATTTGAATGCTAATGCGAGGTGGCGATCAGTTATGAGGCTTGCCACACGACTCAATGGGAAAAAGCGAATGAATCATGCGATACAATGTGCTAACATTGCCAAGGTACATTCTAACAACAACTTTTATGACCGGCTTATTTTGTGAAATACTAAATTGATTGGCAGAGGTTTCATAAAGTTTAGATGTTTATCGTATCTTTTGAATTGGCCATTCTTCTCTGGTATGGTCATTTTATTGAGTTAGTAGATTTGATTGTAGGACAGTGATTTTCCAGGAGATCTTTGTAGGTTTGAGGAAGTGCAATGATTTTAACGTCATCTTAGACGATAAGGATCTTGAGTATCTTGAAGCTGCTTGTTTCTTACACAATATCGGAATCATCACAGGGAAAAAGGGATATCATAAGCAGTCTTATCAGATCATCAAGGTTAGCTCATCTAACACTGGCAAAACAAATACTCTTCTGATTCTTCAGAACATAGTTCTTTATAAAGCTGGAAAAGCAATTTAAGAAAGCTTAGCAGTTTAAACCTTGTTGTAGGTCTCACGTGTCTACTTTTAACCTCGTTTGTTATTAATAGTTTATTCTTTTGTAGAATGGGGATCATCTCCGTAGCTACACTACTGAGGAAGTTGAGGTAGGGTACCAGATCCTCTAGAAGGAGGAACTTGTGTTGAATGTATTGTTTCTCTAATAAATATCATACGATTTGCAGCTTATAGCAATGCTTACGAGATACCAAAGAAAGAAGTTTCCTAAACTTGATCATGCATCTCTTAATGGCTTCACTGCGGAGGTGTAGCGTGTCTCATATTTCAGCTAAGCAAACCGTGCTCAGCCTCTTGATGTGGTTTTGATTCTTATTCTGTCTTTTGCAGGCAAAGCTAAAGTTCATAGTTTTGTGTTTGATTATACGATTATCTGTTATACTTCAACGGAGTGATAATATGGATCTCCGTGAAGTTGAATTTCTTGAATCTTCTGAGAGTTTTAAACTGGTAAGTTTGAATATCTTGAATCTTCTATCTCTTCTAACCAGTTCAACATTATCGGCTTAATCCTTCTTTTTTTTTGTGTGCAGGTGCTGAAGCAACGAAGCCAGGAACCTGTAGTGATTGGTTCTCAAGATCAAGTAGAAAAAAAGTCTGATGCATTACATTTGCAACAAGAAGTTGATCATTTGAAAAGGGTAAGCTTTCGTTACCTAATAAAATTGATCAATTTTACTTGTATTCTCAAAGGTAAGTTTCCGGTAAAGCACTGTCAAAGCCTTTATATGTAACATTATGGTATTCATTTGTGTTGAACTCAGCAGCTATCTAAAAAGGAAATGGTGGTTTTTTTTCCTTCCTGAAAATCGATTTGACGGGGATTTCTGAGCTATACACGTGCCGTCAGTATTTAACCTGTAGCCTTTCGCAGGTACGAGAATTATTTTCGTTTCTGCACTCAAGATCAAAAGCAAGTCATATAATCATGATTCATAAACCATTTCACCCATTGAGGTAGAAGTAAAACCTCGACGTCTTTTAACCCATTGAGGGCAGTCTGATTCTTGAAGTCGAATACATCTTGCAGTGCAAACTGTAAATGCAATTTCTCTCCAGTTGTAGGTAAGTTTTCCCTTTTGATGGCTTGAGACAGCGAGCAAAAGAGTCTGTACATGGAGGAACGTTGTCGTATTTATCTGACCTAAGTTTAACCTCTGTAAATATTGTTGCTGTTCTTTCATGCCTCTTGATTCTACTGGTATCAATATCAGAAACTCTTAGGATTGATTTTGTACCAGAATCCTACATTGTTTGATTTGTTTTCTTTTGGTTCCACAGAAAAAGAAATCTTTAAAATGTGAAGTTTTTGGCAAAATCAAACACAAACACTAGCATTTGTGTGACTAAGTGCAAAACGTTTTGATGGAAGTAAAGAAAGAGATGTAAGTCTGAGTATCTATCTCCCCATCACACATTCCCACACCTTTTTTTGAAATTCTGCTTAAAACTCCTTCTACCTCAAGACAAACTAGATGCTCTAAAATGTTTCAAAAGGAAATATAAAAGACTCTGAAAAACTTTGATCTTCAACCTCCTTCCCTTAAAGCTCATCGTGAGCAGGGGCGTCGTCCTTGTCGGAGGTTTCTTCATTACCTTCTGACTTGATCTCCTCCTCGGTCTTTGACTCGGAATCAGATTCATCTCCTTCATCGTCCTCTGCTTCATCTTCAGCCTGGGAAATACAATCATATATCAGTATCTTCACTCGAAAAGATCTTTAAAAAACCAACAAAAAAGGGGCTTACATCAGATTCTGCAGGTGCATCCTTGGATTCCTGTTATACCATATAGAAATAGATGATGATAATGTAGTTTCAATTATGTTTTTCTCCGAACTGAGTCGGTAGAAATTAAGAGAGATATATTTGGTTGACAAAAGTGTTTACCTCTTCTTCTTTCTTCTTTTCAGCCTCATCGAAAGCTGCTTTCTCTGCCTGCAATATGAGATTAGTTTCATCAGTAACAAGAAACAAAGAAACTCCCCTTTTCATGGGTGGAGATTGATATATTATTCATAAAACACACGTACATCCTTGAGCTTGCCCCATGTTTCCTCTGCCAACTTCTTGGCGTAGTTTGGGTCATCGCAGATCAGGACATTGTCAAACAATGATCCTGATTTCACCTGAAAAGAAGGTGATACATATATTTAGAGGAGAGTCATTTGGATCTTGGAAGACGAGATGTCACAGTAACAAGATTAAACCTGCCACAATTCGATTCCGACATACTTCAGCTTCGGGAAGACATAGAGCTCTGGATCATCCTTGAAGTCTGCATGAAAACACTTAAAAATTAGTCACAGTAATTGTTGAGGTGTTGCTATAAGGTTTAAAAGTTGAAGGAAACTTTAAAACAGATACGTTACACATAATTCTCTAGTAAAATGGGTTTAGGCCACTGAGTTTTAAACACATAGACACCTATCCACCTTTTGGAAGCAAGGGGTTACTTCAGCACTTCAGCTTTAGGAATACTTATATAGTCGAGAATCTAATTCTAGTAGAGATTTATAGACATGCATACTGGTAACAATCAAACAATAACGGACAGACGTAGCTTACGACTACAAAACCACACGTATATTATGCAAGACGGTAATGGCAAGGCCACGGAGAGGAGTAATTTACCAGGGTTGTCAATCATTGGAGCCTCCCATTTTCCCTTGTAGTTGGGGTTCTTGATTTGCTACAGAAAATTATGACAACCTTGAGAGGAAGAAAATAAGTTTAACCAGGTTACTATATGGGTTTTGACAGCTAGAGAGACAAACCTTAGGCTTCCATTCACCCTTGTACTCAGGGTTGGGAATTGTCGGGGCAGTCCACTCACCATCTTCTTCATCGTCCCAGTCTTCAGGCTTCAGAGAAAAGGACACAAATAAATATCAGCAAATATGGAACACAAACACAGCAAGAGATTTTAGATTTTGCGTCAATTAAAGACAAAGTTGAAACCTTCTTTGCGTCAGTGTCTGGGATCTCCTTTGGGATATCATCGTATCCGTCAGGTTTCTTGTCTTCGGGGTCAGGAATGTATTCTTGTTCGTCCCAGTCCTCAGGCTGTTAAAAAAAGCTCAGTTGTGTGATGAATGGTATCACAGGTTATAATCAACCAATTTGATCCGATAGAGATTCAGATTGCATGAGCTTTGGTCTGGTTGGTTCTCGTTCGCTATATAATTGACACACAACAAGTTGGTTCTCAGTTTGGTTTGGTTGTTCATAAGTCATCACATACCTTCTTCGCGCTTGGGTCCTTGATCTTCTTGGGTGGCAGAAGATCCCAGTCAGAGTACAAACTACCGGTCTGCTTCTCAACATTGTCGATAAGAATGCTGTAAGTAGCATCTGGGCGGAGGATGAACGTGTACACATGGGTGAGCTGGTCAGTTTCACATGGAACATCCTTCTTGATCAGGTGGTTGGCTTCATTGTAGGTAAGGATAGCATGCACTTTCTTCGTGCTGTAGCCACAGATATCGGGGCCAAACATAATGCTGCAGGTAAAAACAAATGTGTGCTAGTTTTAAACATTGATGCCAGTTGAGAATATTGAGATGATTATGCGGACATTGGCTTATAGAAAACGAGATGAGATAGGAACTGTACCTGTATGGGGTGTCTCCACCAAATTTCTTCTGGTCAACATCACCACTGAGCAGCTTCATGTAGCCACCACCACAGTCAAGCTTCTGCTCGTGCTTGACTGAGAATTGGAAGACTAGAGTTTTGTCCTTGTTACTAAATTCAGGGAACTCAGCTGAAATGGCATAAAATCTGTAGTCCTCGCTGGTCTGAATACCTGCAAGGCAACAATAGCAAAACATTAACACAAACTAAGAATATGTCAAGGAACCAATAAATCATGAGTCTCCATGGATAACTAGCTCCCAAGGCTGAAACATACCTTTATCGTTAGCGTCACCAGACCAATTTCCCGAAGTGTGGTTCCACTCTCCAATAGCGTTTTCTTCTTTCTTCCACTCGGATTTAACCCATCTGTTCTCCCATCCATCTTTAGGAATGGAGACAACAAAGGAAACGAATCAAGACTGACATCAGACGAAGTTGAGAATAAAAACATAAACAACGTCCAACACAAGAGTCGCAGATTCTTCAAACGACATATTGGTTAGAGTAAAAATTCTTTAGAAAGAGTATACTAAACAAACTCATGAGCCTACTTCATTCAACAAAAATTTTCCCACACAAAAATACGATCATTCACTGATAATGTGATATTATTAGTCTACGCAGAAAATCAACAATACTAGCACTATATGGCTAAGATTCAAATTAGTACTATGTGATAGTTTCATCTCAGTGATCATCATTTTTAAATCCTTGCTCTCGTGATCTACGAAAAAGTTGGCAACCATTTCCTGAGATCTCCAATTACCATTTCGAACTAACTAACGACACACAAATCAGAATCCAGAAATTCAAAGATCCAGAATAAATCCTGATCAAACACGTAGAGCATTTATCACATTCAAACTCAAATCGATCTAGATATCGCAATACGAAACACAAAACAAACAGATCCACTGAAATCTAGAGTAAATTGATGGAGATGTCGAAGTCGATGTAGACAATAGAAAGAAAAAAAGTAGGAGGTAGTACCATCAAAGCGCTCCTCGAAGATGACTGCGGCGGAAGCGATCGCGACGAGACCGATAAGAATCAAAGAAACGAGGTTAGAGATAAGTTTCGCCATTGTCAAAAAAAAAGAAAGAAAAAACTCAGATCGAAGATGATGAACAAAGACCTGGAGTGTATATATATATATAAACCACGAAGAGCAGCTGCAAATGAAGTTTGCTCTCAAAGGATATTAACCATTTGCCAAGTTGTAGATTTCCGCCACGTAAACCAATGAATAATTGACACGTCATACACATTTGTCATTAAGAATGACGTGGCGCTGTGATATTGGATGAAACGTTGAAGGAAAGGTGGGGACATCAAGCCCAAAGAGTTGACACGTGGAAAAGATATAAGCAGATCTCTCGTGGTACTTTCGTAAAAAATCACCGCCTGGTTTGTTTTAGATAACGTGATCGCAGCCGTTGGATATATTTTTTTTATTTAATCTAGAAAAATTATAAAAGAGTGGGCCGAGACATAGGCCTGATAATTATAAAAAAGAGTTGCAACGACGTCGTTTTAATTGAGCTGAAACGACGACGTTTGTTTTAAAATTTGTGGGTTTTGAGTAGAGATTCTTCTCCTTGAGCCGATCGTCTCTCTCAAAGCTCCTTCGACTATTCTTCGCTTCTGTCAGGTTTGTATCGAATCTGAGTTGCAATTGAAGTATAGATTGATAAGTTTATTCTTCGTAGTCGTAGATTCGGAATCCATTGATGATTTAGATATTGACTTAGCCCAGTAATTGATCTGAGTCTGAAGTAGAAACCCTAATTTTGAAGGGGTTATAAATTTTTTGATCGTTTTCAATCCTCTCGTGTCAGATACAATGGGCCTCCCCAGTCACATTATCTCACAGTTTGAGAAAGAAATACAAGCAGAATTGGATGAGAGTCGGATGGTTAAATTGCAGAAGATGATACACACTTTGTTATCTTCAGGAGAATCATCTGAGCGCAGCACCGTGGTGCCAGGATCGTCCAACTAGCGAATTCTCATGCGTGTTTGAAGTTTATGAGACAAACTTGCAGCCATCTTTTTTTTCGGATTTTTTCTGTTTATGAACTTGGTCTTTGATTAAGAGAACAAATCTTTTTTTTTTTATCTAAGCTTGTATCAGATGGATTTGCCTCTCTGAAGAAGTTTTGTGCAGATATGAACATGAACATTTGTTCTACCTCCAAGTTTCCAACAAACTAGAGGCTAATTTATATATCAAACGAAAGGATTAAAAATTAACAAGAGACTCAAAAATTCATATTGTGCTACCAAGAAGAATTCTAAGCCAGTCGATTCTATGGACCAATCCCACAGAGCCAAAACGCAAGACGATTTAAAATACCATAATCTCCAACAACAGCAACGTTTCTTAGGTCGATTTCCCTCGGGGTTCATAACTTGGAACTAGAACAAGAGATGGACCAAATGATTAGTAACAAGTCCAATTACTTTAACAAAAGAAATGTTAAAATGAATTATTCAAAGGGAGTTAATACCAGCGTACAATTTATCACCAAGGGCTCTCCTGATAACGGAACCTGCAAAAAAACCGACACACGAATATAAACATTTTAAAAAGGAAATAGTAGGCTTCGAGAATTCTAATAAAAAAAAAAAGTACCCTTCTCAGGACAATAACATGCACTACGAAGGGTCAACTTTCCATTTGCATCGAGGTCTCTTCTAACTATGGCTTTGCCATCCAAGCCCCAGTACGTGTATGTTATGTAGAGAATAACATTTCTGGCTTTGAGTCTTTCTTCCAACGGAAGCACATTGTTGGTTTCTATGGCCACATCCACCATCGTATAGCTGGCAAGAGAGCTCTGCAGCAACAACAGTATCGACACAAGTGCTAAATTAATTTGAAAAACTAAAGTGCTAATCAGAGTGCTAGGCAAAAAAAATAAACACTTACTTCTATGAGAAACCTATCATCTCCACAAATTACAAGGTGAAAATATAAAGAGATCCACTTATTGGCAAATATCTCTGTATCGTTGAGCTGACAAAAGCAATACGAAAACATTAATTACGAAAACTGACCAAGAAAGGATGGGTTGTGTACTAATCTTACCACGTGGAACCGTCTGCAATCACTGAAATCTGATGGCCAGGAAGGCAATCTACCTTGATGCACATCTACAGAGGGGGGCGGCTCGGGGTGCCGGGTGGTGCCTATGCAACATTTAGAATTAGTAAGTGCGTTAATTGTGTTTTAAAAACTGAAGAAAGCACCACAATTATAATTTTACCTTTAGGTCTAGCGATAGATACCATCGCATTCAAAGAGATAAAACCTTCTTCATTAACTCTGACCTGAAAGGTTTGATAGGAGGGACCATCGGATGCTTCCAAAGTGAAGAAGTAGCAGCTATTGGGGCAAGTCAGAGTCAGGTTGAATTTGACTAGGTAATCGAGCACGAAGTTTGTCCCCTGAAAAGGTGGGATATATAATAACTTCGACATCGTCATGATAATAAAGCAACAAATCTTTTCGCGAAAGATACCTGCAACATGTTGTAACGATGAAGACCCAACAGAGCATACAGGTGGACCATTGCATGATAAGAACCAGGTCCTTCACAGTAGCAGATCGTAAGCCCTCCACAAGTGAGTGCTTCTGGGGGGAACTCAATGCCTTCGATATCAAAGCCTTGAGAACCAATCAAATGTTAGTAATCCAACAACCGCTTGAAAAGGCAGATCATCATCCAACAACACACACGTCTCTAATCTAAACATAGATGATGAATGAAGAAAGGCTTACTTCGGATTCATCCACCTGACGCCAATACTCCTCCATCACTTTCGCTTTACGTTCAATGGCCTCATAATATTGCGTTTTCTCAATACTCAGCGGATCAATCTGTCCACAATTCTCTTTTCCTTCTTCTTCTTGTTCTTCTTCTTCCTCTTCTTGACAAGGAGGCAAACCGAAGCCAGCGGTGTAGGATGAATCTTGTAGAGGAGCAAGCTTGGGTCTGGATGACGAAGGACGATGATCTAAAACTTTAAGAACAGGCTTGGCTCTCGATGATGAGACTGAGACTGACTTCTTCTTATCCATTTAAGCCTGTAGCTAACCTGAGATTGCTGCTTAAAAAGGGGAAAAAAACCCTAATTAGTCCTCAAGATCATGTAAATCAAACACTATACAATTATGGATTCCGAATCTTAAACCTTTCACGATTATATCCTAACAACAAACCTAGATCAAGTTTCTAAGTGAAAGAAGAAAAAACAAAACGGGAACAACCGAAACGGTCTTGAGACGAACCTGGAAGAAGCGAAATTGGGGAATCAAACCGATTAGCTATCAAAAATCAGAGACAGTGTGTGTGTGAGAGAGAAGGTGATACTAATAACCGAAGAGTCAACTGCTTAGGTTTTTATAGCCTGATTTTGAATGGCATGTTCGGCCCAAAGTCATAACATAGAAAGCCCACGTTTTATAATAGATATCTATTTAGCGTTTAAAACAAAACAAAAATATTAAACTAAACAAAGATAAATTTATCTTGAAATAAAGTAAACTAAAAATAGATAGATTATCATTACTCAATAAAATCAATCATGCCTTTTTAAAATTCATTTATTTTTATACTTTTAAAATATTGAAGATTTTGAGTAATTAAAAAAAAGTCATATGAATTATTAAGTGTCATATCTTCTACTTTTCAAAAACTATACCGAAAATAAATTTAATAAATTAGGGATCAACATTTGAAGTAAAAAATAGAGTAATTTAGAATTTAATATTATAGTTTTCAGCGGGATCAAATGTCAAAATCTAAAAAATATTTCAGTTTTATGCAAAATATTCCAAATAGAGCAATTTAGTATTTAAAGCGGGATCGAATGTCAAAATCCATAAAACATTTCTATTTAACATTGAACATGCCAAATGGGGTGTGCACTACCTTATTTTAAAAAGTATATAGTAAAGTTTATTGAGTAAAAAAATAGCATGATTAAAATTCTTAAATTTGAAAATTTAAGATATTCCAATATTTACAAAAAAAATTAATGCTCGCATAAAATGCGGGCCAATTAACTAGTATAATTTCTAAAGGTTGAAGGAGCTTTGTGTGTGTGTGTGGGAGGGAGAAGACGGCGCTAATTAGGGCTGGATAAAAACTACTACACCAAAAAACGAATTGAAACCGAACCAAAAATCAATGTTCGGTTCGGTTCTGGATAGTGGATACCATGAATTATGTTAATGACGAATAAAATTTTTGACATTTATCTTTATCAAAAAAAAAAATTGACATTTATAAGAAGAAATATATTAGTTCAAGGAATATATTGGAAGAGGAGAAACTACTTTTGTTATTTAAAGAAGTGGAGAAGAAAAATGGAGATAGTGGAATATTTAAAAGAGATTATATAGAAAAGAAAATATATAAATTATATTAAATGTAAAATAAAAGTTCAAACATCTTTTGAATAAAAGAACATAATACTGCACACAAATATTAAAAAAACGTGTAAGAGCACCCGCATGGAGAGTTCAATGCGGGGTTCACACACAAATCAAGAAAAAAAACACACAAACCAATGAATTCAAGCTCTCTCAAGCTCTCTCGGATGAACCCGATTCATGAGGGGTTCGCCACGTGGCGACACTCCATTGGTCCGATTTTATTTTTTTTATTTTCTTTTTTAAAACGAAAAAAATTTA
The DNA here is from genome assembly GCA_900406275.1 of Anastatica hierochuntica. NCBI lineage: Eukaryota > Viridiplantae > Streptophyta > Magnoliopsida > Brassicales > Brassicaceae > Anastatica > Anastatica hierochuntica. The sequence continues at coordinate 130,199 of OVAN01000017.1, forward strand.
AAAAAAATCAATTTTTTTTTTGGTGAACTCCCCATGGGTTCACCAATGCTGATGCTCTAATGCAGCAGTTGTGATTCTTGTGAAGAAAATTTAAAGAACAAAAAATGTTATGGTTAAATAAATGAATAATTAATAAATAAATTTAGTAGAGTAATTGCAAAAATCTGTGCTTTTCACATCTAAGGAAATAGGCTCTTGTCAAATCTTCTGATTTAGTGGTATTATTAGTGTTTAACCCTCGTTATACGCGGAATCATATTTTAATTTAAAAAAATGATAGTCCAACTTTAAAAATATTTTAAATATATAATCTTAATTTATTTAAAAAGTAGGAATTGTATCTGAATATAATGTTAAATTAGTATGACCATACCCACTGTAATCTAAATTAAAACATGAGTTTGATAATTATAATGTTATTGTTAAACATGAGTTTATAGTTTGATATATATTGTGCGGTTATATAATCGACCAAAATCTTGGAGAGATTCTCTAATTTTTGAAATGATGCATATCTTGTTTGTTATATTATCTATATATTAGTCTTAATAAATTGTTTGTTATGTTTATTAAATATATTTCTTATAATGGCATTACATGTAATTTTCTATAAATTAAAGGTTATATTTTAAAATGTACTCCTCAATTAATAATATAGAAATATTACATATAGAATAATATGATATTATTTAAAACACTATAAAGCATACATAAATACAAATATGGATACATTTAGGGCTATGACATAGTTTATAGAGTACAAAAAAAAAATCAGGTGGTCATACAAACATTATTCAGTTTAAGGGTAAGTGGCGAGTTTATTAGATTTTTCAATCTAGGGAAGCTTTGGTTACTTCCAAGGTAAGTCCCATCAAGTCTTACGATCCATGTTACTTTCGATTCACATCAAGAAGGGTTATTTTCTTTGTATGCTACAATTTTTTTAAAAGAATATTTCATCCACAATCCCTGATTGAATACACAGTTCCATCTCGTCTTTATTTGTTGCACTTTTTAGGATTGCATTCACTTTTTCACCTATAAATTGTCATTTTTGACGCCTAAATCTTTGTCATTATAATGACAATGGTATTGGAGAGTTCTTTAGATTGTTTTGGAGAGTCCAACCTTTCCATTGATGAAGTTGCTTAATTTTTTATATTATTTCTCGATTTATCAAATTTTTACAATGATAAATTCCATAATCAAAGATGATCATACATTTTTATATTTATATATAGTAAAACTCGTATTGAGATAAGCCGATCAAACATAAGTTTATCTTCCTTTATTTATGCGAATGAAGATTAGTCTACTTTATGAAACATGCAAAATAAGTACATTTTCAATTAACAAACTGTAAATTCATAATTGAATTTATGTATAGCTTTTAGTTTGATTTATGTGTTGATTTGTTTTGATATTCATGTATGCAATCAATCGTCACTCCAAGTGTTTAATCTTCATAATTCGTTTGAGCAAACAAATGCATCCAGTCTGAGCAAGTTACCTTTATTTTAATGATAAATAAACCTTCAATCCAAATGTGCAAAATTTGTTCATAATTTGTTTGCGCTTATATCTCTAGAGGTCGTCTATTCAGTACTTGGAGCCAGTGATGAGTATCAAGATTTCACGGATATCGATATGTATGAACATGAAAAAACGGAAGCGGATGATGGAGACAAAGACAACGATAAAAGGAAAAAGCGGGAATTGGAAAGGCGTCGTCGATTTACAGACAATAAAAAAAATATTCATTGGTATGAAAGTTCGACTCTTAGTGTCTAAAACATATCACGTAAATATTTGTTTATGTATGTCACTTATATCTTTGCTTATGTTTTCTTTCCAGAAAACCGAACATCTACAACCACAAAGAAGATTCTTGCTTTATGGGTCATTCCTCGCCTTGTTGAATTCCTCGCGTTTTCAGGAAGGTTAAAATGCTCTCTGCACTGACCAGATCCGAAGTGGCATACGCCCAACAAACCAAATGAAACATCTGATTCCTAACATAACCGAGTATATCAACCCATCTCGGTTTCAAATCGGTTCTACAATCCTATAACAATTAAAAATTATTTAAATTACCAATAGTGAATCTTTTCTATAAGTATATCAGGTGAAAGGCACAACACAATGAAATAACCAAAAATTATTGGTGGAGTGAGTAATAATTACCGTATTTTGGGATTGCCTCCACCAGAGACCTAAGATGTCTTTATCTTTATCATAATGAAGAATACGAGAGGTTCCCGGTAGTGTATCAGTTAGTTTCATAAATGCCTCTTTACCAATACATCCACAGATTATTGTTGGGTCAGGGTAGCACCACCTTTGTGAATGTAACTCATTTCGTTGCTTTGGTGGAAGAAGCCTGTTGAAATCAGATCGCACAGGCCCTGGTGGAAGACCCCTGTTGAAAAACCTGTTGAGAGCAGATCGTACATCCATCTCCGTTTCTTGTGATATGTAGCGGTAAATTTCTGCTGACGGCGGAGAAGAGCGAGAGAGTGAGTGTTAAGGATTCTTCGATAAAAAATAAAATTTGCAAAACAGTTCTAAAGTTAAGACTCAATTCGAAATAACCCCAACATGGTTTGGTTTTCTTCAATGTGGCAATAAACGATTAAAAACAGAAATAATTTGGAATGACCTGACTCTTAGGGATGGTATTGAATGCAGTAATTTAATAGAATTTGAGTTTCTATAGGATTCTAGTGTTATTCAATTGATCATGTAATCAATTCTTTTAAATGCAAGTGTTATGTATTTGTAAAGATTCTTTTAAATTCAGTTGTTATTCAATCTATTTAGTTTTTAGCTCTATTAAATGCTTGTGTTATTTAATATTTGTGGAATTTTGTAGTAATATTATTTCAAAATAGAGATTGATTATTGAATTGGTTTACTTTTTTATATTTTATATTTTTTTATTTTGGTTTACTTTTGGTGGCTTCGGCTACTTTCTCTTTTTGTCACTTAAACAATGGCGTTAGCTCAAGGATTATACTATTTTGAGTTCATATTTGATCTTTAACACATTTTCGAATTTTTTGTATAGGAAAAAATGCACGTTAGATATAGTTTTTGTGAGTGTGTGTGAGAGAAGGTGATACTAATAACAGAAGAGTCAAGGGCTTTGGTTTTTGTAGCCTGATTTTGAATGGCATGTTCGGCCCAATGTTATATCATAGAAAGCCCAAAATTTTATCAACCAAACCAAACCCAGTCTGGTCACGCTAAGAGCTAATTTATAATAGTATAATTTGCTCTCTAAACCGCCTTGTCCTTCTTGTTTCATGTGTGTGCCACTAAACCGATATTAACTCCATTTTGTATTTTTGGGGATAGAGAGGCCAACCAGACAATTGAAATATCCAAACAAGAACAAATAGGCGTGTGGATTACAGGCAACGGGTCGGATAAGGACGAGTAAGGGTCGGATACAGATAGTATGAGTATCTAAAACCACTATCCGAAACATATCCGGAATAGTAAGGATCGGGGTGGGTAACTAAAATTTATACCCGCTTAATACACAAACTCATATAAAATCGGATAGTTATTTTTTATTTAATTGCTAAAATAATATAATAATAATATAACTCATTTTTAGAACATTATAATAATACTATAACTAATTTAGAACATTAGCTTCTATAAAAATATTCATTAAATTAAAAATTAAAGTTACACCAAACATAAAAATAATATTCAATAATTTATACGTCGGTTTTACATTATTATAGATTTTATATTTTGTTTTCAAAAGAAAATGTTAACCTAATTAGGAGAAATATTATTAAATTTACTACATTTATAATTTTTAGTTATGTGAACGGGTAATATGGGTACCCTTATAATTACCTTTATCCGATTCTTACCCAATCCTTACCCGTTTAAATAAAAATTGTCGATCAAAACGAGTAATTCGTGCTACTCTTACCCTACCCTTACCCACTAATTCGAGTCGGATTACCCGACCCAAAATGCTTAGCCCTAAGAACAAACATCTTTTTATGAATCTTCGGTGATTCTTTTGCGTTAAATCTGTGTCGATTGTCTCTCCTCTCAAGCAAGCGTTTGATTTCGATTTCGATTTCTCTCAGGTTTGTATCGAAGCTCAATTGTAATTGAAGTAGAGATTGATTATTGAATTGTTCCCTTTCATGCACGCCCTCGTAGAAACTTAACCTAGATTTGTTGTGAGGAAATTATTAATCGAGTTTGGTTTGCTAGATAATATGATTTCTCAGTAAATTGATCGTTTTCAAATACTTTTTGTTTGTTTGTTTGTTTAATCCAATCCTATAGTGTCAGATACAATGGACCGTCGGATTCTCGCAGAGATTTTTGCCGAATCAGAAGAAGATGATGCGAGGTGGATTAGACGCCAGAAGAAGAGGTCATTAAAGAACGAAAAGTCATCTGTGACTGAAATGGAACAGGGGAGTCTAGAGGTTCGAAAAAGAATAGCAATATCTCGTATCTAAGCCGCCGAGAGGAGATTCTGGATGAGGAAGGAAAACCAAGATGATGCATTCACCAGGGTTGGAGGAGAGGAAGAGCGTCAGGCAAAACATACATACATTTGTTATGAGGCTGGGAATTTCTAAGACTGTGTTTGCATCTTGATAAGTGTCTCACATCGGAAGTTGGAAGGGATCATAACTAATATATAAGTGATATGAGCCTCTCCATTCATTGCCAATTGATTTTGAGTTGGAAACCCATGTAACTTAACAATTACAATATTTCCTCTTCAAACAGGTGTTGGGGAATCTTCAAGAGCATCCGAGCGCGGCACAGAAACACTAGCCAACCCTGGTCAGAACGAACAAGATTCAAAAGCTTTGCTAGTGCCAGGATCGTCCAGATGAAATAAAGTTAGAAAAGAGCTCATGTTTACAGATTGTCTTTTCTCTTGTTATCCATCTTGGAACTAGCATTTTTCATACGTGTTTGAAGTTTCATTTTTTTTGTCAAAATGTAAGGGAGTTTTTCGAGTAATATGAATATAAGAGCATTGAAAGTGGAGTATTTGTAAAAAATATTTCTGCGGTAATCAAATCTTTTTCTTCTCTATTTATAAAATATATCTTTTTATAGCCTCAATTAGCTAAACTTAAACGCAAACATGCGCTAATGAGTTTTAACCGTTGACCTTTCTTTTAGGCCACAAGAAACTTAACACACAAACTTACATTTTAGGCCACAAGAAACTTAGAGCACGTTCAACGCGGAGACGCAGTTTTAGATATCTTAATTTTTTTTTTTATTATTATTATTTTTTTTGTTTTATATTAAAAAAATAGGTAACCAATCGTGGACCGTCACGTGTCAGTGGAGCCCGCGATTGGAGAAAAAACATCCCTTGCATAGTCTAAATAAGGGACGTATATTAATTTTTTTTTTTAATAATATAATTTTGTAAGATATCGAGTTAAGATATTGGATTGAACTTGCTCCTTGTATCGAAAAGAATGGTTTGCTAATAAAGTTAATGTATTAATCTTTGACAATTTTTTACGTGGCATGGCCTTAAGTAGCTAAGTTTAAACAGAAAACACGAGTCGTCTAAATGAACAGATGGTCTTAAATAAAAAAAGTATGGTAGAGTTTGATGGGTCATGTACCTCTAAGCAAATATAGATTAGCTAAAAGTTTTCTAAGCAAATATGTGACTCTCACACACAAAAGAAAAAAGAAAATAGAAGCATTTATACGCATAAATCTAAGACTACAACACTTTGAATTTTACCACTAGGCAGAAAGAGATGATCGTAAGGACTTTCTTTGTCACATTGTGTTGAAGGAGCCAAAAGAAACTATGGAAGCTTGGATAGTTTTTCAAATTATGTCTAGTTTTGTTGATATCAATAACCGATCAAATATAGAAGCTCTCCCCAATACTTCCATATAATTTCCAATACTCTTTCATTTTTTGTAATAAAATTTACAAATTTTTGGTATATAAAATTCTAAATTTGATGCAAATATTAATAAGCCTCAACCAAACTTGAAACTAGGGCTGAGCAAATTATCCGGCTAGAGGTTTGCATAGAGGAAGGCCTTGAAGGACAACAAGCATGCTCAAGATTCAGAAATTTTACTGGTGCATGCCATGATCGTCCAGATGAAAACAAAGTTAAAAAAAATAAGATAATAAGGTATTATTTAAAACATTGATAAAGCATACATAGATGCAAATATAAGATACCCACCATGTAGGTTTATGACATAGTTTATAGAGTACAAAACAAAAGAGCTTTAATGTCATAAACAAACATTACTTAGTTTAAGGACTTTTAGAACTTTCACTCCAAAAAATCTGTGGTTGCTTTGGTTTTGATCCACCCTCTTCATAGTAAATCCCATCAAGTCTTGCAATCCATCTCACTTTTGGTTTACATCGCGGAGGGTTTTTCTTTTGGTATGCTACAAATTGTTGAGATGAATACTTCATAAATATTCCTTGCTTTAAGACACATTTCAATTGAAGCTTTTCTCTATTGGGTTCATCAACCATATACACTTTTTCGCCGTTGAATGGTAATATTCCGCTCCTTGGAACTCTGTCTTCATTATAAAGGCAATTAAATTGGAGAGTTCTACCTGGATCAAGTTCGTTTCGAATTGTTAAGGAACCTAAGCAACTGTAGGTTTCTTCATCGTAATGTGCTTCATTCAGTGTAAAATAGATAGTAGTAACCAAAATAAAAATTATGAGATTTTTCATTTTTAGATGAAAAAAAATCATCTAAAGATAATATTTTTGGAGTTTTATGAATATAAGAGCATTAAAGTGCAGTATTTATAAACTTTTTTCTAGTGGTAATCAATTCTTTTCTCTATTTATAGAATATATCTTGTTATAGCCTTAATTAGCTAAACTTAAACATAAAAATAGGTCAGAACAAACTAATTGGCAAACCGTAATTTTCGATAAAACCTAGTATCGTATACTACGGTTTGCCAATAAAATTCATGAATTATTGTAGCATGGTCTTAAGTAGCTAATTTTAAACAAACACCTGAATCATCTAAATTAACCAATGACTTAAAGAGGTTACTGCATCAAAATAGATGCTAGAGTTTGATGGGTCTTGTACCACTTTGATGTGGTACGTAACTGAAAATTTTGATATGTCATTAATTCATCTAGTCTATTGGCAACTCACATACACAAAAGATCGAACAACTCACATACACAAAAGAAAAAAGAAAATAGAAGCATTGATACGTATAAATCTAAGACTACAACACAATTGGATTGTTACGAGAAGGTAGAAAAATATCATCGTGTCTTATGTGGTATGACCCTGTCTTGGGGGATTAGAGACCCACACGAGTCCAGAACCTCCTGGTTATCAAAAAAAATGATCGTAAAGATTTTCCTTGCCACATTATCAAAGTCTTTGTGGAACATAAGTGGTCTGAAATAATAAATAGAAACATTTCGTATGCTAAGGTATTTGATTTGAAGTCAAGACTTTTGGCATATGCAAGGTTTGGAGCCTTTGTTGTGTTGTTTTTTTTTTGTTATTTAAAAGGCTTGCTTGATTATGTCGAAGAGTCCAAAAGAAATTGTGAAAGCTTGGATACTTTTTTTTCCCCAAGATTATGTCGAGTGTTGTTGATATCAACGACTTATCAAGTGGTCGAGATGAAAATATCATTGAGATACTGAAATTGGCGGCCCATGTTGAATGACTGCGTGTGAAACATATTTGCAGTTGATCAAGTTTTTGTGTAAATTCGTTAAAGTAACAGCCAAGAACCTGGATGACAAAACTGCGATGGACATACTTCAAACACACCAATCGCTTTTTTTTCTCTAAAGCAAGAAGACTTATCTGAAGTGCTACAGAAATGCTAGGTACTCTTGCAGAATATTTGAGCAAAGTTCTATCGCTTATGGAGAAACAGAACATTGTCTTGGGGCTGATCAATTTGAGCATGACTAGAGACAAGTTTCTAAACACTAGCCACTGCCCCAATGCAATACTTGTGGTGGTTATACTAATAGCAACAGCTGCATTCCAAAAAGGCTGCATTCGAAATTTTAAGGCATCCTCGCAATTATCTAGTGAGGATGTTTCATTCAATCTTAAATACATGGTAATAACCAATGTTCATGAAAGTGCTAGGCGTTAAGCGGACGGTGTTCTAACGCCTAGCGCCTAGAAAGATTAATCGGTGTCTAGGCGATTTTTAGACGGTTTAGACGTTTACATAATAAATATATATATATTTAATATATAACATATTACAAGATATAATACATAGTTCATAATATATTTTAGAACATAAACTTCTATTAAAAAACTCTAAAATATTACATTATGAATGAAAATTAGTTAAAATATGAGTTTTATACATAGAAACTTTATTAATCATATATTTATGAAACTAAAATCTATAATTAGGCTATATGTAAAAATTAAAATTTAATTAATCGTGGCTGTCTTAAGCGCCTAGCGCCTAGACGGACCTACGATTTTTTTTAATTTTTTATCGCAGATATGTTTTGGTGTAATATGAATATAAGAGCATTAAAGTGCAGTATTTATAAAAGTTTTATGTGGTAATCAATTTTTTCTTCATTTATAGAACATATCTTCAAACCCTCTGCTTCAATCCATCGCCATAAGAGCTCGTTCCCATTAGGCTTTCGACCAAAAACTGGTGAGTGCGATTGCGTTTTGGAAAATGCGGTTGCGTTTTAAAACCTTTAGGTAAAACCCTGAAACGCGATTTACACAACGCACCTTCTTCAAACAGCTAAACCCTGAAAAGAGGAGAGAAGAGGAGACAGAACATAACATCGAAGTCTCTGTGTTGTCTCGTCTCTAGGAGAAGAAAGAGATGCAATTACTTGCGCGGAGTCTAGTTCGAAGAGTATCAAGAAGTCAAGTAATACTCTCATTTCATGTTGTCTTCTTCTTGTCTTCTTCGTTTGTTCGATCGATTATTCCCGATGGGTATCGTCTCATTACACTGTTCTTGAAGATTTGTATAGATTTTAGGATTAAAGCTCGAATCTTGGGGTTCACTTGAAGTTCAGAATATCAATTTTTGCAAAGATCTTGCAGAAAGTTTTGATCTTTAGGCTAAGAGACAGTTTGTTTTATGAAATTTGAGTTTCAGGTCATCACTCGCAATGCATATTCAACTCAAAGAGCCAGAGACATTGGTCAGCCAACACCAGAATCTCATCCTCATGTAAGATCTGACTGTGTGTTCTTCTCGATTTGTTGAAATTGCTTTATATGCTTTGATGTTTTTTGCTCTTCCTCATCAGTTAATGGTAGAAGGAGAGGTCACTCCGGGGATAAGACTCGAGGAATACATTGGTAGAAGGAAGAAACTTGTGGAGCTTCTTCCTCAGAATAGCTTAGCCATCATTTCTTCAGCCCCCGTGAAGATGATGACTGATGTTGTTCCGTATACTTTCAGACAAGAGGCTGATTACTTGTACATAACTGGCTGCCAACAACCTGGTGGTGTGGCTGTTTTAAGTGATGAACGCGGTTTATGCATGTTCATGCCGGAATCAACTCCTAATGTATGATATAATCTGTTACTATTAGTACATTACTTTCCGTGGACAGAGTGATTTTGTTTTCTTTATAACACTATTGGTTTGTGATGTAGGACATTGCGTGGCAAGGAGAAGTAGCCGGAGTTGATGCAGCGTCGGAGGTGTTCAAGGCAGACCAAGCATATCCGATAAGCAAATTGCCCGAGGTAACTTTATATTCCTGTCCTAAGTGCTTGCTCTTGTAAAAGTTCCAATGTTGTTGACTTTGTTAAACGCTTTATTTACGCTTTCTTTATGTACAGATTCTTTCGGACATGATAAGAAATTCTTCAAAAGTGTTTCATAATATTCAAACAGCCTCGCAAAGATATACAAACTTGGATGAGTTTCAAAAGTCAGCTTCGCTGGGCAAAGTGAAAGCTCTTTCAAGTTTAACACATGAGCTGAGGTTAATCAAATCGCCTGCGGAACTCAAATTGATGAGAGAGTCTGCATCTATTGCTTGTCAGGTATCATGTTTCATTATTATGCTCCTGAACTTAAGCGCATGCCAATGTTACTTTTTTCAAAATTTTACGTTTGTCTTGTGGCCAAAGTGACGAGAAAAAGTAACATAGAGTCAGTGAACGTCATGAACCATTTTCTAAGTATTAGTTGAAGATAATGGCTATTGTAAACAATGAGTGTATGTGTAGTGATCTGGATCTTTTCATTCTCAGAGTCTTCTGAAAACAATGCTACATTCAAAAGGGTTTCCCGATGAAGGCATCTTATCAGCCCAAGTTGAATATGAGTGTCGCATAAGAGGTGCTCAGCGAATGGCGTAAGTCTTGACATTTACATCTAGTCCATGAAAAATTTGTGATTTGGGGTTTTAAGAAAAAGTATTTCTTACTCTTCTTATTTGAATGATGAACACTGTCATGTTTTTCATTCCTCAGATTCAATCCTGTGGTTGGTGGCGGTCCAAATGCCAGTGTTATTCATTATTCTCGAAATGATCAGCGAGTAAGTTTGACAAAGCCTTATTTGATTGCTAATACAAATACGTTCTTGAAGTATCTTCGTCTCATAATAACCTGCAGATAAAAGATGGTGATCTTGTCTTGATGGACATGGGTTGTGAGTTACATGGTTACGTTAGTGATCTTACTCGGACATGGCCACCTTGCGGGAAATTCAGTTCTCTACAGGTTAATGCTTCTGCTGTCTCATTCATTTTTTATATCTTCTTTTGTCTGCTACGTGGTAGTTGATGTTTGTGCTTTGCCTGTTAAATTTTTTGGTTGGCTCTGTTTGATCGTTTATTTTGTTGAATTATCAAAATATTGATACTTGTGTTTTTCCAGGAAGAGCTATATGATCTCATACTTCAAACAAACAAAGAGTGCATAAAGCAATGCAGGGCCGGCACAACCATCCGCCAACTAAACACATATTCGGTAAATATAACCTTAACTTAAGCCGTGTCTTTGTGCTTGAGATGTATCAAATAGACAGAGCATAGCTTTCAGTATTTATAGGTTTGCTATGATATTAAAGAATTATCCACTTCTGTGTTTGTTATGGAATGCAAAAAATTTGAAAAATAGGATCATGTCATAGGCTGGTTTTACAAATGTTTCATGAGCGAAAACGAAGAGATGTCATCAATATCATCAGCACCTAACAGCACTAAATGAATAAAAGCTTTCTTTGTCAGCAAAATGATGTTTGACCTCAGATGATGCTTTATGGTTTTGCAGACCGATTTGTTGTGTGATGGACTGATGAAGATGGGCATCTTGAAGAATCGTAGACTTTACCACCAGCTGAATCCAACCTCCATCGGTATGTATTATTGAACATACCACACTCAATTATCAGTTTCTTCATCTTATCAAATATAGTCAATCTAGCTTAGTTAACTATACATGATAACATCCTTGTTTAGTTGTGATAGAAAATACAAAATATACCGTAAGGTTGGAGAAAACTTACCTAACAAAAGCTCTCTTGTGATGGACAAAAAGGTCATTACCTTGGGATGGATGTACATGATTCTTCTGCTGTGGGATATGACCGTCCTTTGCAACCGGGTTTTGTAAGTAATGCTACTCTTTCGAGTATTAGTTTTGTATGCGCACAAAGTCAGGCTTATAACATTTTCGTATATTTACTTACCCTCTTGCCTCAACAAACACTCTGCTTTTCGATACTAGTCCATCAAATCCGACCTTTTTCCTTTGAATTCGAAGTTTATCAATTCGTCATGTGATGGCATTGGTCCTTATCCTTGCAGACTCTACTAGGCTAGTTTACATCAAATCGATTGCTTTTGATGTTTCTTTGGTATCTGCTAGATTTCTTTACTTGGCGCTCGTTGTCAAACTTATGATCTCTTTTGGGACAGGTAATCACGATTGAGCCAGGAGTCTACATTCCATCTTCATTCAACTGCCCTGAAAGGTATTAATGCTCTCTTTAAACTCTACACACCAACTCCATGTTAAAAAACCGTAGTTTGTGGGAATGTTTTCCTCCAAAATGAATCAAACCGCGTAGATTTGAGTGATTCGACCGTGAGATGTGATATAATCTATCCAATCCAGCAGTATATGGTTAAAAGTGACTACTTAACTAATAAAATTGCTTGTTTTTCTTTTATTTGCAGATTCCAAGGGATCGGGATAAGGATCGAGGATGAAGTTCTGATCACTGAGACAGGCTACGAGGTGCTCACAGGGTCAATGCCTAAAGAGATCAAACACATAGAGACATTGTTGAATAATCACTGCCATGAAAACGCTACGCAAAGCTTAGCCAGCATCTCTTCTTAAGGTGGAAGACTACAATGCATAGGGATTAGTAGTCATGAAAACAACAAAACAAAAACACTTAAACTCTTGCGTTTGTATTTTACATAACAATTCATTTCAAGAAAAAGTAAAGGTCACACACAAATCACAATCAATAAGTTAAGAAGTTGACAACTCTTAATAGTTATGTAGCCTTTATTTGTTGTAAAGATAGTCAAGAAAAGAAAAAACTAATTCACTATGATCCTTAATACTTAAAACACTAAACATGTTTATTCCATTTGATTCGATTCATATCAAAAAAATAAATTTGGTTACTAGTTAGAAGGTGAAGAGAATGTGTGGATGATAGGCACTGCATTTATAAGTGCAGGCCATACACACACCATTTGAGATATTTTGTATCTCAAAGATAAGATCTAATATCGTCTTTATTCTAATATGCATATGTACTTATCTTAATACTATGCCATTATCTCAATACCTCCTTTCATGTTTGGTAATCCCAACTTGGAAAGGAGATAAAAGAAACATAAGAGTTTAGTAATGGTTTGGCCAATGGAACATAAGAGTTTGGTCCTTAGCTTTAATGTGATGTAGATGTAGATGCATATAATGTGGAGTTGTAGATGTAATAGGTAGAGGGCATCCGTCGATAGCAATGCGAGGTTGAACCTAGGGATGTTAAAAAGGGTTTGAAACCCGCATGCTCAAAAATAAACAAATCTGCAGCCCGTTTAACCATCCATTCTTTTATACGGTTTTAAAAGGGTCAACCCATTTATGTCCTATAAGAAAGTAGTGGTAAAGACGAAAAGTATTCGAAATAGTAGTAGATTGAGCAAAATCCGGTTTTGTGATTGGTTTTATAATCAAGTCATCAATAAACCCGAGTTTCTGCTTGGTCTCAAGACAAGCCTTGTTGTTGGATAGTAGAGGTAGGTCCTAACATGTTTCTAGGCAAAGGAAACATCATGTAGAAGTAGATGTAATAGTAGCTTGGATACATATACGAACCGACATGTTCTTTTAGTGCAAAGAAACAACGTAGGTTATGTGGGGAAGAGACACATTAATGTCCTCTTAACTTGTCAACGTAGGTTATGAGCTTTATTGAATAGTATACCAAAAGTTTTTTCTTGTGGAAGTAGGAGTAGATTGCGAATCGTATGGGTTGCAGATAGCGTTTGATTGCTCATCATTTGTTATAAAATTAAGATTAAAATATAAATGATGTTGTTACTTTCGGTTCGATTAGTGTTACAAAAAAATCATAGCAAAGTATTTATACGCAAACGTAAGCATAATCCAAATAGATATAGGAATATCTTGTATCTTATCATGATACACACACTTTTCTTAATACATAATCCAAAATATTTTTTGGTTTATTTTATATAAATGAGAAAACACTAGAGACAATTAGACAAGAGATTTCTCCTTGAGACTAAGAACAGTATCTCTAAGGCTTGTTTCTGTTGGAGTGAACTCAATTCCCAAACTTTTCACTTTCTCCACACTCACATTGTAAGTCATTGGATTCATATCAAAGTCTTCACTCCTACAAAAACAAATGTTTTGTGGAACATATATAATCATGATTAAGACTATAATACATAAATAATAAAGAACATAACTCTTACTTATCAGCAATGCACAAATCAGGTACGAATTCGCGCAAAACTTTTTCAATGTCTTTTGTTGTCACAATAGGACCATCAATGATATATCTACCATTAGCCGAAGGAATCTCGAGTGCTTTGACATGAGCTAGTGCAACATCTCTCACGTCCACGAACCTATGATGTCTCCAATTAAAAGTGTTCTTACCCTTCAAAAAGTCTACAATCACATCGACCGAGAAATTAAGAGTTGGTTGCAAGAGCGGTCCGATAACGAATCCTGGATTCATTACTATCAAATCGATCCCATTTTCTTTGGAAAATCGCGATGCTTCATCCTCAGCCAAAGTTTTCGACAATGCATACCATTGCTGAAAAGTAAAAAAAATATAATAAAAAGTAAGAAAGATCGAATACAATACAAACATAATATGATCCAAGAACCTTCATCTCCGAGCAAAGACTTGGATCAGAGAAGAATGTTTCGTCCACCACGTTGTTTGATCCTAAAAGCTGCTTAGAAACAAGAACAGCGGCCGTGGAAGATGTGAAGATAACCCTCTTGACCGAGGAAGCTTTTGCACACGTTTTCAAAACGTTCATAGTGCCTTTAACGGTCGGATCGATCAACTCAACCTTTAAAAAAAACATCAAAACTAATGATAGTAAATTTAACATGCATGCAATTATTGCGTTCTTAAAAAATATGTGTTGTGACAATCCATCCTTGAATGCATGTTGAAGAAAAAATATATCGTAAACTTTATAACGAGCCTGAGGATCGATAGGGGCGAGTGAAATCGGTGAAGCAGTATGGATCACACCGTGACATCCCTCTATAGCTTGATGGAAAGAATCTTCTTCCAAAAGATCTGCTTTGAACAATTTTAATCTTTCGTTGGCGCCTTCAAGAGTTAGAAGATGCTTTGTTTTCTTTGCATCCGCTAGAGAAAACAAAATAAAAGAACATGCATGCATGTATATTAGGTCTCGAAAATGCATACTAGAGACTTGTCAAAAATGTTTTATGTTTGATAATAGCTAAGGAAGAGTTAAAGCGGAAACAACGAGAGAAGAGAGAACCAACTTGGGTCGCGGACAGTGGCGTTGACGGTGTAGCCACGGAGGAGCAAAAGTTTCACGATCCAAGACGCTATGTAACCGGATGCTCCGGTGACACAAACCACCTTTCCTTCACCGTTCATCTCTTTGTCTATGTTAGTGGTGAGTGAGTTTGCTTATGAATTTGAGTAACAACTACGTTATATTTATACACATATAAAAAAAATCTAGCTGAAAAAGTTATATTGGTAGAATTTGACAAAATTTAATAGCGATAAATCTACAGTATATGTGTACGTAGACTTCTAGTTTCTTTTTTATACGTAAGGAGTAACATCTAATCTATTACAATTTGACATTTCATATTTTGATGTGTATCAAGCTTTTCATGATTTTTTTTCCATAGGTCATAACTCTTTGGAGATTTTATTTAAAAAAGAACTTGTCAACTTTTTACTTTTTTAATTCACAAAAAATCATAAAAAGCTTTTGATTTTAAAAGAACATCGTTACGAACGAGTTATTTAAAAAGACTTTAAAGAGTGGATTTATATTCAAGTGTTTTTTTATTTGGTAAACTTTATATCTTTTTACATAGAGAAAATTAGCAAATCTATAAAAGTGCAACAATTCTCCATATCTTTTCTTTTATCTTAGCATTTGAGAATACAACACAAAATTTAGGTTATGTTTTCGAATATGCAGTTGTATCATGAGATTTTTATTATCATAAAACCGTCACAGTGTAAATTATGAGACATTTAAAAATTTAAAGACACATATCATTATTCTCGACTCTGCATTTCATGTCTTTTTTCGTTCATTTTACGGTATTATTTCATGATGTATTTTATTTTATTCTATATATACTTTACAAATTTATCACGTGTCCATTGTAATAATTTCAATCATAAACAAAGTCCTCACACGATCATTAATGCCTAAGGAGATCAAACACATAAAGACATTATTGAATAATCACTACCACGAAAACAACAAAACAAATCACTTGACTCTTGCGTTAATATTTTACAAGATGATTGTATTAGAATTGTTTACAAAACTAAAAGAAATATCTTGTATGGATGTCGATGAAATTTGTAATCAATCAATAGGAAATGATGTAGATGGTGGTCACATGAAATATTAAAGAAGAGAACATTTACAAAAAGGCAAATCATGTGAGATATGAAACTCATGAATCAAGCATTCTATAAGGGGATGAAGTTGTAGTATCAAAACCAAACCAAGACATTGAGTTTCAAGAAAAAAAATAAAGGTCACACACAAATCACAATCAATAAGTTAGAAGTTGAGAACTCTTATAGTTATGTCAACTTTATATAGTCTTTATTTGTTGTAAAGATAGTTAGCGAAAAAAAAATCTAATTCACTAATAACACCATGATCCTTAATAGGCACGGACGTTTGGGTATTCGGTTCGGGTAATTCGGGTTCCGGTTCTTTCGGTTCTTAGATCGGAGATTCGTTCGGGTGTCTTTTAGTTCGGTTTGGTTCGGGTTCGGGTCCGAGTATTTATCTTAGGAACCGAAAAATACCCAGTACTTATTTGGATATTTTCGATTATAGTAGTTTGGTTACTTTTAAGTATTCGAAGTACCCAAAAATACCCAAAAT